>JAIPRM010011584.1:0-12783 GCA_025469315.1 Stegophylla sp. TES_Ste_2020
AATAACTTTTAAAACAAAATTAGATGTTTCACAGAAAATGCCGAAACCCAATAATTGAAATTTTTGAAAAAGTAAGGATTTCTGAAAAATGCCGACAAAAAATACCGGTAGCCGATTTTCGGGGGGTTCTGTACCCCCCAACACCCCCTTATAAAATCGCCCCTGGCTACACGTAATGAGACGCGGACAGAGTTTTTCCGTAAAAAAAATAAACATCAGTTTAGTAAATCATCACTGTTTCACCTGCTTCATCGATCCGCGCAGAATCTAAAATAATAACGAAACCTTTGCTCGTGTGCACGTTTCAGAATTATTGAAAGCATTCATTTCATTTACACTGAGAGTATTACGAGGAAAACACCACCGTCGGAGAACATAATTAATTTATTATATAAATAAATACAGTATTAAACACAAATTTGCGCTTTTACGTTCCTCCGTCTGAAGTATGTGCACAATGTATTCAAATAATTGAAATGCCAATGATCGAACGTCTGTAGAGATAAACGTCAGGTATTTAATCTAACAAACTTGTGATCTCTTAAATTAATTTGATTAAAATTATTATTACTATTATTATTATTACGGTGAACGAATAATGAAACGCAATTGGGTTGTTTCGAAGAACATAAGATGATGCGATATTTGATTCAATTAATGCGAATCGGATTTGTGTTATTCATATCTAAACGTCTTATTTAAAATGTAATAATTACTATTTAATTATTAAAAGTTATCACGAAATATTTTTACTTTTTTACCGTACCAAATGAAATATTATTGAAAGATATTAATGCCGTTAATTTTATTTTAATGATCTCTAGAAATAATATCACAGGACGTATAATTTGTAGGTTAGAATTTAGGTCTCTCTGACTGCATTATATTCGAGCGAATGAGTTGCCCTAACCCCTAATGCCTTGTTTACACATGACAAGTACTCGGCCGTGTCACTCGTTATGTTGCTCGGTCTAATACCGGAATTGACCTAGTGAAGCGTCTACCACGCATCATATTTGCTTGGCCGAGTGACTACCCTACTACCAAGATTTTTAAAAATTTTAAATAATAATTCTATCATCATCGGAGAGGTTTGATTTACGTAATTCTTGAAAAATCGTTTTATTTTAAGATGACGATTCATACTAAATAAATATTTTTGATGAAAAAAATACAGGTTAAGACGCCACAACAATATATTCACAACTACTGAACTACTCGATACACGACACTCGGCTAGCGGTTTAGACAACGCCGAGTACCATACATCTTGGTAGTGGGGGTTGTCACTCGACCCAGCGAATATAAACTGTTTCTATACACTCGCCCGCTTATTTTACTCGTCTGACTACTAGGCCGAATACTGGTTCCTTGAGTCTACACGGGACAGTGCTCTGCCGAGTTGACTCTCTTGGCCGAGTGCTCGTCACGTGTAAACAAGGCGTAATACGAATTTACGAGTGTCGAAGGAATTATGTTTAGGATTATTCATATAATGAGCCTGATTTAGTTTCTACCCAGATGAATGCCTAATGGATATTATCTTATTAGGAGATAACATTGGTGTGACCGATAGCCAACAGGAGTTGTTGGTGAATTTTTATGTTAATATTATGCGACTAGATTTGTTTTCACTAATTTTTACTCTTCATAGTTTTAATCGTGTGTGTCATTACTATCCTACAGTATCTAGTTTTGACATTATAGATTTTTTTTTTTATAAACACTTTTTCTACCCAAAAAAGAGTACGCAGTGTATTTCATCCCCCCGGATGCGGGGAGACGGAATACCTCTTCTATTTTTTAAATATTTTAACGTACCCCTACTAATTTCTCAAAATCACCCCCCAGGTGTATGAGATATTCCAACTTTCAGGGATGCTATATTTTTTTTTACACTTATGCGTCCCTCTTCTAATTTTTTTCCAATTCAAGCACTGCTTATAACGATTTATGTATAAGAAAAAAAAAATTTTAAAAATAGTTGCCTAATAATATAACACGGCCCAGCAACGATACTGGCTCGCGTGCGATACACAATTATTGCAAATCGTTGTCGCGCAATAATAAATACATAATAATATTATAATAGTATTATTAATTATCACGCACGCCGCCGTCGCAGGTCGGTTTCGAATAATAATTATCGTTTATAAATAATTGCGTTATAATCGCTGGAACGCGGGGACTTAGTTCGCGGGCAAACTCGTGCGTATACACGATTCGTTTAGGCGCGTAAATATATCACGCGCGAGCAATTAATTTTATATGTAGTGGATCCGATCTATATATTACATAATGCACGCAGTTTGAATTAATTGAAATCATAGTCATAACAACGCGGTTTATTCGACTAGACTGTATAGTCGTTACTCGTTATTAGGAGGGATTAGGGTAATTTCTATTGAACGAGCTCGGCAAACAAGAGCCATTCCATATTTCCCATACCTGCAGACTCGAGGCTATACCTAGTTATTTTTTAGACTCTGAACGAAGTGAAGAAGCTTATGATTTTAAAATGATGTTTATTTCTCTCTCTCTCTCTCTCTCTCTCTCTCTCTCTCTCTCTCTCTCTCTGTCTCTTTCTGGAAACACTTTTTTATTTATTTTATCATTTATTGTCAATTTTTCAGTAGTTTACCCATAGTTTTAGAGAAATTATTGAGAATTTTGAATATCCTCTCTGAAGTACTGTCTGTGATCTAGGACTGATTTCTGATCATAAAAAAGTTCCTTTTGCCTTTTTGGACAAGCATTTTCACACTAAAGTGTTTCCAAACGGACAAAAAAAAATAATTAAAAATAATAAGCATCATTGTAAAATCACTAGCTTCTTCGCTCCGCTTAGACTTTAAAATAGATAAATAAACATCATTGTAAATCCCCTATAGTTTCACCCACTAAGAATCTCAAAAAAAGACATCCAAGAGGCGAATGGTGAAATTTACATATAGTTATTGACTTTTCAAGGCTCATCGAGTGTGACAAGATACTAATTACCAAAACTCATTCCTCCGAATGTTCCCCTAATTTTCCCTATTCATACTACCGGAGGGGGTTAGGGCGTTCAAACCACCCCCAAATTATTTGGCTTGTTTTTTTGACTTTATTTTATTTAAAGAATAAAAATGTCTATATTATTTGAGAACACTTTATATAATTATAAAGTTCTGATTTATCCGATATTGGTGTTATAAAAGAAAAGTCCTGCATACTTTAAAAAAATTGACTAAAATAAATGAGTAAAAAATGTGTTAAAACTTGTTTCTGGATGTGACATACGTATTAAATAAAAATATTTCCTAAACATGTTTGTTCTTAGAGAGATGTAAAACTTTTATAGAAATAAAAAAAACAAAAGCAAACTGCCCGTTTGACGATTATATATGAAGTTAGTTCTAAAATCCTACCATTATCGAAATATATGGTTTTAATTTTAATGATTACTTTCTTTTACTCTGATAACAGTAGGTTTTATGAAAATTATGCAAGTATATAGAGCATTATGAAGTTAAAAGTATTTGTTTTCTAAAAATATAATATATTTGTTGTATTTCACGGCATAGTAATTAGTTTGCGGATTACTATATTATACTTTTAATATTGGTATCATTACGGCAATATTGTTAGTTAAATATTTATTCAAGTTCAAAAGTTAAAACCAACCCCAAAATAAAATCCTGGGCACGCCCCTGTTACATTCTACGGTTGAAATAAACTTTTGTGGTAATGTAAAACAGTATAAACAAACAACATTTAATGATGTCCATCAACATTTAAATATTCCATCGTAAATAATGCATTAAATATGTTATGTATACAGTTAAAACTTTTTTTGCAATCGACAAATGTGCCTATATTGTTCGAAGTTATTTTAAATTAAAAAATTAAAAAATTCACGTTAATAAGGTTATATTTATTCTTTGTAAATTAAAAAGCGACAACCTCCAACAATGCGTTGTAATTGATTCCTCTTGACTTAAAAAATATTTCATTAAATCGACTTTGTGTAGAACTTGGAGGTATTTTGGAAAAAAAAAAACGCAAAACAATTATAAACAGTTCGTTAAGTGAATTGTGATCTCACTAAAATCTTTTGAATCTAAAGACGAGAAAAACCGAAAAACCAAATAAAAAAAAAAGAAAAGTGAAGTTTTCACTCATAACTTCAAAATTAAGTATGATATTCTATTTCTGTTTTCGCCATTTAATTAAATCAAAAAATAAATAAATATGTTAAAAGAAAAAAAAATTGAAAGTAAATAATACCTAACGAAGTTATTGCACATTTTTAAAAATTTAAGTAAATAAAGCTTTTGGTTATTACTTCGAAAGTAAGTTCAACCCCCAAAATCTGACTTTACAATTTTATTGTTTTCAGCGTTAAAAAATATATGGGTAATAAAAAAAATCGAAAAGATTGGGAACTGAACTACATGTGTGCAGTGATTTTTGTATACATCGTGAAGTGTAAAATATTTTTGTACAAATTAAATTCATTGTGAGAGGAAATATTATGCAGATCATATATTTTAAAAACACGATTATAGGTATGTTTTCAATATAAAATATTCTATTATTATAAAACTAAGTATTACCAAAATTATTCTCGAAGAACAAAAAATAAATAAAAAAAGTACGTGAAACAGTTATTAGAGCAACATTTATCGTACAGTTAAAAATATATATATATATATGTATAAATAATTAGAAATATTTAAGTTTGTCAAACATGTCTTGTTTCTCAAAAATTATTTTCCTAAATTTATTAAAATTTTACATTAACAGTCACATAGATTCATATGAATACAATTACCTCCTACAATTTTATTATTTATTTTTACAATCAAGTGAATTATGGCATTTGTCAGGTGAATTTTAAATATAACCAATTTTTATTTTTGGAATAGCCTATTACCTACAGCTGATATGATGTTTTCGAAAACTTGGAAATTAATATTGACAAAAAAAAATCATTTTTACAACATAGTAAAATACCAATATTACCAAACAGAAAATGCAAATACTACAATTTCCGTGCCCTAGTCATTTATAAATTTTATTATTTAAAGTAAACCGATTATAATATTATAGAAGATCATGGTTGTATAATTTAATAGATTGGTATACGTCACTATACGAAGAAAATAATTGAAAACTTAGGATGATAGAAAATCGAACCCTCCCGCCCGTACATCATTAGGGGGCGAAGCCTTGTTGAATTATATCTATATGTTACCAATTCGCCACCCCCTTAAAATGTTCTTCAGATCCGCCCCTGTCGAGGACTAAGTTTTCTAACTAAATTGGTATTATTTTAAAAAAAAAGCCTGATATACTTCACACTTTTATATTATAATGTATACTACTCAGAGGCGGATTTATCTTTTTTACAGCTATAGGCACCAAAAATTTGCCGCCCCTTTTAAAGGCGAACAAGTTACAATACCCCCTCCAATTGATTTTTTTTTAACAAAACACTACAGAATTACAGAATTTGCCCCAAATTTTGCCGCCCTAGGAAGCTGCCTATAGTGCCTAATGGGAAATCCGCCTCTGATACTACTATACTAATATACTTTAATATAAAACATTACGTCATTATCTATTTACACAAATTCATAAATTTAATGAATTTAATTCATGAGCTCATTAAGAGAATATTTACACTTAATATTATTTATCCCGGAAATTAAATAAAGTGTTATACAAAACCATTCTTTTTTTTTTTATATATAGGTATATACTTGTGTTTATTAACTTGCCATCAGATGGCCTTGGAAGAAAAAACCCAACGAAAACAATCTTATCACCGTTTGAAAGTAGGTAATGATAAAACCGTGCTTTGATAAACAGAATGAAATATATATTATGTTTTACTTATTATGTCGGTGAAAATGTATGTAGCTTTACATAGTTAAATTAGTCCATTAACCATTAATTTTTATTGTTGGTAATTATCGCCTGTTTCGTAATTATCTACCTATATAATTATAATAACAGGCGATCGGCCAAAATTCACTAGTTTTTGGCCAATATAATGTTTACCAACACGAAGGTTGACAGTTGTAAAACGGACAACTCGGCTTCAAATTCTACAGTAACGGCGGGTCCAGTCCAAATGCAATGATACCATTTCATCATTTATTACATATTTTCTAGGTAAGTTACGTAGGTTTGTTTTGAATAAAAAATTATACTCGCCTAGTTTGTGTTTTAGTGCAACACAAACGCTGGTACCCTGTAATATGTACCTAGGTATTTATATAAATATTTATGCTCAATTTCGGACGTTTCCTGTCTTGAAAATGAATAAACAGTATCTATTTGCAATCATATTAACTATTAAAGAAACATTGTATAGAATTTGATCAATTTTTAAAATCTTCAAGAAGCATATTGTTGAACAATATTAAACACTAATGATACTTTTATTTAATTATCTTTTCGTAAATTTTAAATCAAACTGCAAGTACCTACCTAAAATGTAAACCTAAATTCAGTTTTAAATTTCAGCCACATAAATATTTACCTTTTACAGTTGATGTGAAACTATGTACATATTATGTTGAATTTAAAATTACTTTCATTATTCTTTCCAAGGGTTAAATTATATTCATTTATAATTTAAATAATTTTTAAAATGTGTGTAAAAATTGTAATTTCTGATTATCCGTTTATTTCAAAAAATCTATTTTTTAAATTATATCATTTAAAAATATCTATAATGTGATTTTAGTTTTTGTTTACTGATGTTTTGTAATGTATGTTAATTCAGATTTAACTGAATAAATAATATATTACTTTTTTAAATAAAAAAGAACTTTTTTTTCTATATTATATACAGAACATACTAGGACACACATGAGTCGTTGAGTCCGTCCAACATTTGTTGAGGTTAAAAGGAAATTATTAAATTTTCAATTGCCACAAGGTTCTTATATGATAAAGTAGTTATGATTTTACATAAAATTATGTGATATAATTTTAGTTTTATTATTTGTAATATAATTTAATATATTATTATTATTTTGTTAATAGATTATCTCTATGAAGTGATCAACATTGGATACCAGGAATTCATAGAAACTTAATTTTTGTTTTAGTAAAAAAAAGGTAAAATCATTTTTTTTATATAGAGTATTCAAAATTATAATAACATTTTGTATGACAGAATACTTATGTTGAGGTGTCAATACTAATAATAGCTTAATTATTTTATTCTACTTTAAATGTTAATGTTAAATGTTTATTAGAAAATATAACAATGTTTTAAACTGACTTCCACTTGACATGGAAGTTAAAAGTAAATGATTGAAGTCTATTTATTTAAACAAAAAAAACTATAGTTTAATATAATACTAGTATTATATTCCACATGAATGGTATTTATTTAAAGTAACTACATAGTATGTATAATATGACACTAGTTTTTAATGTATGATTTTACTATGATGTTTATTTTTATTTTATTTTATCTTTTTCCTTTCTGGAAACACTTTTTTGTGTAGAAATACTTGTCCAAAAGTTTCGATCAGTATCTCTATACATCCGAAATCACATCTAGATGAAATTTTAGAGAAGTAATTTTACAAATTTCGAATAAATATTATGTTATATTAAATATTTCTAGTTCTAGTTTATAAATTTCTAGTTCACAACCAACCAAAAAGGTAGATAATGTTTTTTTGGCACTAAGTACAGTGGTGTAAACCAAAATCTGCGTTCATCAATAATTTTCTAATTATTCCATTTTATATTAAATTTATACCTACCATTTCAACTGTTTTAAATGTTGTTCTTGTAGTCTAGTGGTTGTGCAAAAATTTTCAGATGTGATAGTAGCATGTTCACACCTCACCCAGTAAACTAAGTTTTTTGCACTTTTTTCAAAAAAGACTGACCAAAGGCGACTTTATAAACATTAATTCTAATTATATTATAGCAAATTAATGTTGATTAACGATAATTAGAGTTGCTTTATTATATTATTATGATGTTATATTTTATTGTAATTTGAAATTATTTATGTTATATTCATTAGGTGTAAGGGAATATATGAATAATCAATTTTCTTTTTTGGTAAAAGTTGTATGTTAGAAAACAATTGTAAGTTCAAAATTTTAGTTCTCAATTAATGTATATCAATAAAATATGTGACATCAGTGTACAATCATACAAAAATAAATTAATTTTGTTATTCTAGTCGAATTTTTACCACTTGGTGCTACTAGTACTTGTTATTACAAAACTTACTATGCAATTGGTTTTATTTATTTTTTTGTATAAACACTTTCTTACAAAAATACTTTTTCAAAAGTTTTGACCAGTAACTTTTTAAAACCAAATTCCTCTCTAGATGGTATTTTAGAAAGGTTATATTTCGTAAATTCTTAATTGTTTTTCAAAATTTGACAAAAAAGATTGGGAAACCAACATTTTTTTATTCAAACTTTATGAAAATTTAACATAGACAATAATATGAGAAACATTTTGACGCAAGATAATTTTAAAAATGTAAAAAAAAAAATTTTTAACATTTTTCTAATATTTTTTTTCTCATATTTAAATTTTCATAAAGTTTGGATCAAAAAATAATGGTTTCCAAGTCTTTATGTTAAATATTGGATAGTTTTTCAAAAAAAAAAAAAAATGAAGAATTGAAAAATTCAAAAAATGACCTCTTCAAAGTACCAGCTAGAGGCAAATCCAGTTTCAAAAAGTTACGGATCAAGACTTTTGGACAAGTATATCTATATGAAAAAGTGTTTTCAGAAAAAAAAAATAATAAAAATAAATATCATTGTAAAAACACTAGCTTGTTAATTTCGTTCAGAATCTTAAATAAAGAAACATTAAATTAATGTTATTTGTTTGAAAGAGAATATTAATTTTAACTAAATATTTTTTAATCATTTTTCAGAAAAAAAATGACATTATTCTACAAGAATCTTGGTGTGCCATGCAAATGTTTATTATCTTCTATGAAGACCAACCACGAGATAATTCGCAAATTATCAAGATATGTTTCACGTTTTGAAACTCATGAAATTTTAGTGGCCAAACACCAACTGTGGCCAATAAGATGTTTTGCCACTGTTAATGATGATGGGGGTGGTGGTGATAATGGTGATAATAAAAAAAATAAATCAGAAGAACCAGATCCATTGTTAAAAAAAAGTGTTCCTGTAAAAAAAGTTTTAGATAAAGTGAGCTTAGAAAAAAATGATATTCATAAAGTCCAACGACCTGAGAAGTCTTATGATCGAAATTATATTACTGCTCGCCGAGCTATGACTGAATTCATGTTGAAATCTACTGATCTAGAAGGGCTTAGAACTATAAAACGGCGATCTCCCTTCGAAGATGAACCTCCAATAAATGTTTATTGGCGAAAAGATGTAGTAGCCAAAGCGTCTGAAGTGTGGGGGTCTCAAGAAGATTTATTGACGCAACTAATTATGAGAGACATTGAGAGAAAGAAGAAACAACAAACAATGTTCACTATTAAGGCGCATAGAAGAAGTAATCGTCGACAGACATTAAATAAAAATGATCTCAAAACGCAAAAATCATCCGGACTGTTTGGTGACTCTGGCCGTGTCGTATTAACAGCTGTGGCTATAAACGGTATGAATACTGTTTTCAAAGGTTTGGCTTGGTCCTATACTGGAAGTCATAGCATGTTTTCCGAATGTATACATTCAATGGCTGATACAATTAATCAAATAATTCTCGCATTTGGAATTTATAAATCCGTCCAAATAGCAGATTCTTATCACCCATATGGATATTCGAACATGAAATATGTCGCTTCTCTAATATCCGGAGTAGGAATCTTCTGTATTGGATCTGGGCTCTCCATTTACCACGGTGTTACTGGACTCATTCATGCTGAACCATTGGACTCATTATTCTGGGCGTATTTTGTTCTCGGAGGTTCGTTCATTTCTGAAGGGGCAACATTAGCAGTCGCTATTAATAATATTTCTAAATGTTCCAAAGAATTAAACATTTCATTCTTGCATTATGTAATGCGTGGTCACGATCCAACTGTTAACGTTGTCCTGTTAGAAGATTGTGCTGCTGTATTATCTATCGGAGTGGCCGCTGTGTGTATGTCGTTAACTTCTTACCTGAACACACCAATACCAGATGCTATTGGTTCATTACTCGTGGGTGGAATTTTGGGTACAGTCGCTTCGTTCATTATTTACACAAACACGTCGGCTATAGTTGGCCGTTCGATCAGCCAAACATATTTGAATAAAATCAACGCTGAACTGGAATCTGATGTCATGATCAGGGCTATACATGACGTCAAAGGAATTGACATGGGAAACAGTTTGATCCGTTACAAAGCCGAGTTGGATTTTGATGGAAGAGAATTGGCAAAACAGTATTTAGACAGGCTTGATCCTGAAGCATTAATGACCGAAGTAAAAGCGATTGAAAATGCAGATGGCGCAGAGGCATTCCTTTTAAAACACAGTGAAAATATTATTGATATGATAGGAGGAGAGATAGATAGAATTGAATGGCAGCTTAGATCCAAATTTCCAGAAATAAGGCATTGTGATTTAGAAATACTTTAGATGTATAATATTTATTCTTAGAAAGTTAAAACACTAAATATAAAGCTTAAGATCAAACATTTATTGGCACAACATGAGGCACTATAATATTTCTTATGAGCATGTATACTAGAAAATGATCATCTGAAACACATTATACTTAAAATATATATATATAGCTATTACTCTTCGCCTAAATTGGTACTTATATAATATTCATATTTGAAATTATTTTATAAGTAAAATAGCAATTATTCTCAATGAAAACAAAGAAAATTCTATTACAAGAAATATAACAATATAATTGATATTATTTTTGATTAATGTTGATAGCCATAAAATTGCCAAAATTAATAGTCCTCATTCATTTTGTTATTTAATATTTTATTTAAATACAAGGTTTTACTATTTTTGGTTATTTGATTATTTTAGTGATTTATATTTAACCTAAAGAAAATTATCAAATTATTTTGATAATTGATATTTACTAGCATTTCATATGTATCAGGGTTGCCACTCAGTCTCTATTTCAATTAAAAATTCACTTTTTTCTTTTTCTGATGGTATGTAGAACATTTTGTATTCTTTATTTACATTTTTGACATTCTATTTATTATTCGAATGAATGTTTTTGGTCTTTGTTATTATCTACAAATAGTCTAAGAATTGTCTAGAATCTTCGTTGTTATTTAATTAATATATGTATATTTTGTTAAAATTGTGATATTAAAGTTGGTTTCTACAAATAACTTTATTTTTTCAATTTTTTTTTTTTTTTTTTTTTAATTTCTTAATTTATTTCTTGAGTTGTTATATTTTACTAGTAATTGAAGATTATCTGAGTACTTACCTAGATTTAAAAACTTATATGTTTTCATCTTAATCTAAATTCGAGTGCATGTCTAATGCAATTGTTTGTGCAAAATTATAATAACACAATATATTATAAACTTAAATTATACACCTTATGAAACTATTTTACTAAAATATTAAGTTTTATTTTGAACAGAATATATTAGTGGTAACCCTGTATGTTCATAACTATCATTTATTGTTAGATTTATTTTGCCTATTTTCTCAATATATTATTTTGTTCTGTATTAAGCTGTTTTTAAACTTTTTTACAACATAATTCTGCGACTGTACTTTGATTACTTGTACGACTATACTTTACAGTCAATTGTGGCTTCAAACCATAAAGTTTTATTAAAAAATATAAGTACACATTGTAATGTGTGGGTGTGTTACTTATTTTATATATGTACTTACTGTAATAATGGAGCTAACAGAATAAGTTACAATTAAATAGTAAACTGTTAACTCTAAAAGAATAGTCTATTTATCTTTTACCGCTTCTCAATGAGGTACAATTAATATACACTATGTTACATTTTAAGTTGGAATATAATTTTCTAAATATTATTGTAAGTAGAAAACTGCTGTATTAATATTACATATAAGATAATTTATATTGATGTACTTCAAATAATATAACTATTCAAAGATATTATTATATGATTATCAAAGATTTCAAGAAACTATTAATGTAACCATTTTTTGAATACATTAATATACATATATCCTATTTTCTAGTTGACATATTTTATGATTTGTTTATGTGGTTGACACAGCATAAAATGTGTCATGTCATTTTATTTCGGTTTGATTGTTTATTTGGTTACTATAGAAAATCTGATACCAACCAATTAATTTGTTGACTATTACCATTATGGTAACCGTGGTAACACAATAATCAATAAATATTCATTTTTTTAATTATATTTATTTTTAACGTTGGTATCCATCGTAATGATAGCTTTACTCAGAATCATTTAATTAAAGAATTGTTTTATCGTGTATTTTAAAATTCAATACACCCACAAAGAACATTCCACCTATGGAGTAATAAATACCCATGATGCAAAATATGTCCAGATTTTTTCACTTTTTACACTTTAAATGTGTATAAAAAGCTCATAATTTTTCTTTTTTAGATTCTGAACGAAGTGAAGAAGCTTATGATTTTACAATGATGTTTATTTTTTTTCTTTTTTCTTTTTTTTTTTCTCTCTTTCTGTGAACACTTTTTCGTATAGAAATACTTGTGCGAAAGTTTCGATCAGTATCTCTATAGAACCGGAATCACACCCAGATGGTACTTTAGAGAGGTCATTTTTCAAATTTCTCAATACTTTTTCCAAGCGCGGTG
>JAIPRM010011585.1:0-12781 GCA_025469315.1 Stegophylla sp. TES_Ste_2020
CTTAAATCAGATCACATCCACTCTGAAATTTTTTTTTTTTTTTGTTTTTTATATTATTAACTTCCTTCGTTCAGAATCGTTTTACTGAAGAAATGATTTATCGTTTCTTTAAAATATAATACGACCGTCAAGAGAGTACCACCCGTCGTGCGAAGTATGTCCGCTTTTTTCTTCTACTTTTTTCCCAACAAATTGAATCAATTAAATCATCACAATTCGACAAGTCGACAGTGAATTCGCTTCAATATTCAAAACACTGCCAAACTGTCGAGTTTTTCAGTTCCCATAGTCGATCTTACATAATTTTTTTAAGACATGAAAAAAACACTCAAATAGAACAGTTAGAAATTGGAGTACAAACATATTATATTCTATATTAACATAGGCGTGAGTAGACACTCCTGTCTCATATGTGGCTTTTATTTTTCATGACAACCCACCCTCTTACTAACCCCCCCCCTCTCAAAAAAATAAAACAAAATAGTTACACAAAACATTAGTAAGTAGAAACAAAATGTATATTTATACAACTAATTCAAAGTTCTAAATTATATAAATTATAATATATATTATAATTTATACAATTTGTATAAAAATGATTTTTCTGCTCAAAAAATTAAAAAAATTTAATTTCATCAAGTAAAAAATACTTTTTGTAAAAAAATTCTTGAAAATTTGCCGCCTTCCAAATGTCGCCGCTCTGGCCCGGGCCTACAGGGTCTATGCCTAAATATGTCTCTGATGATAGGTATTACAGATATTGTTACAAAGTATAACATTTATGTGTTTTCAAATTTACTAAAGTATTTGATCATTCTAAATTGTAAAATACAGTAGAGTCTGGCAAAGCTGGTCCAGACAACCAATTATCTATAATAAAAATTATGAACATATATGAATAAATTTTTAATTTTTACTAATGAGATGTTATTTTTGTAAAATATTAATTCGTAATTTAAATAATTAGAAAAATAATGTAGTATTATGACTGAAAAATTCATTTTTGCTATAACAAAAATGATTTAAAATTTATAAATAGCTATTTTAATCATAATTCCATTTGATTCAGGTTTTCAATAATCCAATTGTACCTTATAACAAATTAAATTTAATATTTGAGAATTTTATTTGTAAATTGATAGTTAAACTTGTCGATATATCGATAAAGTAAAAAATCGATTTCAATTGTTGTAATATATCGATATAATGAAAAATCGATTTCGATTGCTGTACTATGAGGATAAAAAATGACGTCCATAAGATAACAGATTACAACTGATAACAACACAGGAGTTGTCTTTCTAGTTTCGGTAGAAACTTTTCTATGCTTATCAATGATTTTATGTTCATCCTGTTGTAATCAGATATTGTTACACTTTAATAAAGTGCTCCTCGTTTTTTCGTTGATGGCGTGTTATGGTGAATTAAAAACACAAGTTCGTATTTGGTTTTTGTTTATTGATATTCAGGTATGTATAATATTGTAATATGTATAAGGTTTCTTAATGTTATATACGATTACATTTCAGGCTGGTAGAAACGGAGCATTTCAAAATTTTCAAATAGCTTGCTGTAGTGTTTGACATTATAACGTTATGTCATGAATGCATACAATACCCACTTTAACTATCTATTACCTATTATTGTTTAAGTGATTAGTAATTGTTAATTATTATAATTAGTGTGGTAGCGATACGCAAATCACCACGGTGATGCCGACCATTCCTTATCTTAATCATCTTTTTAATTAGTGGCACTTAGGTATGCAGATTATAAATATTAGTTATTATTTCATTATCAATATTATTGATGTATACAAATGGTGTCCGATCGGTCAGTATAACATGCGTGTGCGAGTGAGTCAGCCTATACCACACACAGCAAGCGCGACTACTTTATTGGATTATAGGTACGAGAGATGAACTCACATTACTATAATAATTTCATTAATATGTGTAGAATCAGAATTCTATGATTATGGAATTTATATTTTTAGTAAATATCTGAGCCTTCTGTATACCAATATTTTCTCTCCAGCTGGACCTAATCCAGTGCTCGAATTGGAACAAAAATTGAGGACGGACGCTGGTTTTAGTTTAGGAAACACCGTTCCATAACAGATACATTTTACAGTAACCCGTGGGGGACTTTGTCCCCCACACCCCCTACACATCTTAATTAAAAAATTAACAAAACAACAACAAGCGTTCCTCGCTTATTCAAATGAAGAGGAACGCTAAAATCAATGAAAAAATGAAAGCGGACTCCGTCCGCCTGCGTTCCCCCCCAATTCGAGCACTGACCTAATCACGTATACTACTGTAAGTCAATTTATATTTTGATCATAGAAATATATAATGTACCTCCACACCCATGATATCGTAAGTGATGTAGTGTTAATAATATTATAATAGGGTGGTTTACATAGTTAGCAGTGCAGAATCAAAATACATTTAAAGTGAAATTTGGTCAGTAGCGCAATTAGGTTTAAAATTTAGGAAAGAGGGGGGAGAGCTACAGCTCTTATTAAAAATTTATACAAGGTGTTGACAAAAAAAAAATTTACGTTTCCTTCCAAATATTTTTTTATAGATAGAGTAGATGCACCAGTGGACACTTTTAGCGAAAATCAAAAGTTATTATTTTCTTAAACAGAATGTTATCACATCTAAGTAGTAAGATAAGAGGAAAACTGTAGAACTTTTAGTGATTTTCAAGATTCACTAATTTTAATTCACAATTGTATGAAAATTAAGCAAATAATAATCACATAAAAAAAAAGTCAATGTACCCTATGTAGCTTCTAATCAATATATCAATAAATATAGGTATTAATTAGTAAAGAAATTAATTTATTAAGATTAAAAAATTTTTAAACAATTCAAAAGATAAAATAGTAATAAAATTATTTAAAACAATTTTTACCTATAAATATCTAAAAAAGCTGGCACTAAAACTTCGCACCACGGATATTGTTCGCTCCTCGGGTTAGATACTCTTGATGGGTGTGTAGAATTTTAAAAAAAATGATAAATTGTTTCTTCAATTAGACGATTCAATTGAACGAAGGAAATTAATAATATAAAGAACAATAATTGTCATCATTTTTAACCCACCCAGCAAGAGTATCTGACCCCAAAAGGGAAGAATAACCATGGTGCGAGATATGTCGGGCTTTTTTTTTTAAATATGTAATGGTAAAAATTATTTTAAATCATTTTATTACTGTTTTATGTTTATGCTTTATCTTTTGAAATATTTAAAATTGTTTTAATATTAATAAAATAATTTCTTTACTAATTAATATATTTATTGATATATTGATTAGAAGCCATAACAAGTAAATTGACATTTTTTTTTTTTTTGTGTGTGATTATTATATTGTTAACTGTTATGTGATTGTGAATTAAGACTAGTGGATCTTGAAAAGCACTTAAAGTTCAAAAGTTCCCTCTTATCATCTTACTTAAATACGATAATAATCAAGAAAAAATACTTTTGATTTTTGCTAAATATGGCCACAACTGGTACATCTACTCTATTAATAAAAAATTATTTGGAGGGAAGTATGTCCAGCTTTCTACTCTATATTTTATTTTACTTTATTTAACTGTTTTTTATCTAATAAAAGAAAAAAAAAATCTTAGAAATATATCCAAAATTTTTTTTCTAAATTTTCTTGCGCCAAAATGTTTCTTATATTATTATCTATCTATATTTAAATTTTAATAAAGTTTGGATCAAAAAATGATGGTTTACAAATCTTTTTTGTCAACTTTTGTTAGTTTTTCCCATAGAAAAAATTGAAGAATTGAGAAATAAAAAAAATGACTTATCTAAAGTACCAATTAGATGTAAATCCGATTTAAAAAAATTGCTGATCGAAACTTTTGGACAAGTTATTCTGTACGAAAGAGTCTATACAGAAAAAAAATTAAACTTCATTACAAAAACATTAACTTCTTCACTTCGTTCAGATTGTAAAATAAAAATTTTAAACTTTATACTATAATATTTAACATGTAAAAAAATTCAAATCAAATAAATTAATGTTTAAGCTCTTGTGCTAACTAATATAAATTACACAATTTAACAATTAAAAATAAAGAAGTTAATAGTAATAGTAACTTAAACAATAATTAGAATAATTAAGTTTATTTCTTCAGTATATATTAGTTATGCTGGTATTTTTAGTGTACATTTTGAATAATGTACATTGTTGGGATCCCAAAGATAAAGACCACATACTCTACATCCTGATGGTATGGTATGGATAAAGCTGTGTTTAAATTCTGAGCAGAGAGAAGGAACTTATGATTTTACAATGATGTTTATTTTATTTTAATTTTTATTATCCTTTTGTATACATTACCGTATAAAAATACTTGTCCAAAAGTTTCAATCAGTAACTCTGTATACCCAGAATCACACCCAGATGGTACTTTAGAGAGGTTATATTATCATGTATAATCAGGGGTGATCCTACAGTTTATATCTGGGGGGGGGTGGAGTAAAAAACACAAATTTGTCGACTACAATTAGTACAAAAAGAACCTTACTGACTCATATTAACACATTCACTGCATAGATGCCATTTGGTTTTTTCTTATGTGAAGAGATGCCGTCATTTCTAGATTTCCTTTAATCGATTTTATTTTACGTAGCGTGAGGCTTTTATTACTTTTTCCTCAGTATTGTTCAGCATATAGTACTATACGTGTATGTATGTGTATGAAGATTGTACCTCAAATTTTCTATTTTTAGGCCTATGATAATTGGTAACACTTAAAAGGGGAAAATTTTTATATTACTTGTATGGCCAGCACCTGGGTATGTGTATACAGTGGCGTAGCGAACTTAAAATAACTTGGAAGTAAATAGCTTCTTAAACAAGCTAACAGCCCTTAAAAAGTTCAAAATTTAAAATAGTATCGTTACTAGTGGCTACAGATGAACATTCGAATGATGCACTTATGTAGTACCTATACTTAATTGCAATTAACTTCATAATTTATTCAAAGTATACTATTTGAGAGGCGAAGAACCAACCCAGAGACATAAAAATTGGGAAGCAACTGCTTCTGAAAAACATGGTTCGTTTCGCCACTGTGTGTATATATAACGTATATACACCATACAGTGAATGTGATATAAGTTTAAAGACGAATTTACGTCAATTGGTCGGTCAATAATTTTCATTATTTCATACTTGAAGAATATTTGGAATAAATGCTAATATGACCAATAACTGAATATTTTTTATTATTCGCTAGTTTCATTTATTTATTTTTTGTCCTAGGTGAATCAATGGGGTTAATTTAACCCAGATTCAAGAATGGGATATAAATAAAGATCAGTGTCATATATTTACCTTCTATAATTAATCAACAAAATTTTGAAATAGAAGCAACCGATCAAAAATGTAAGTATCATCTGAATCTCGGTTTGTTTTCTTAATAGTCATTTTATATATGTGTGTTTATATATAAATATATATATATATTTTAGATTTGAAATCAGCACTTTTTGAAATTTCCATTTTGGGAAATTTGATGAATCATTCTTTTAGTATGGGTAGAATAAAAAGAAGAAATTTAAATAAGAATATTGATACTCATCAATTGTGTCATCATATGAATTCATCCACTGAAACACAAAAGGAATTTGGATTGAAAGATGAATTAGTTGGATCATCTTGTGAATATTGCAGTAGATGTAAGACATATTCTTTTCTATTTAAAATCGTAACGTTTGGAAGATGATTTAGAGTGGTGCTTTATAAATTACATATTATATAATATCAGAGAAGAAAGCAAAACCTTTAAATAAATTGTTGCTGATATTTTCAATTTTTAACAATAAACTTTTAGGTTCAATTACTATATGCAATTTTATTATTCTTGAAAATATTCCATTTTATAAAATTTAAAAATTAATGTTCTTATAACTTAAATAATTAAAAATGGTAAATTTTTTTTAAAAATGATAAAAGTAAAGAAACTATCCAACTAAGTATCAGAAAATAAGACAAACATTTTTTTTGGTAATTTAATTTAAAATGGTTTATAAAATTCTTAAAAATATTATTTAACTTTTTGTTTTTTAATTCTAGTCACTAAACATGTACCGGTTAAAATTTCTCCTGATCCTGACTGTGTTATTATCCAAGACCATTTGGTAAGTTTTCAATACTTTTTTAAGGTAGTTTTAAAATATGTTTGTATATGTATCCTCTAAATATTGAAATTTATTTTATTATTTTAGACTGATAAATTCCAAGGTTCATATAAAACTACAAAAAATTTTAAAAATGTTCGTTCAAACCGACTTAATAATCGGTAATTTTTTAATTGAAACTAATGCCTGTAATATAAAGGTATATTTATAAAATTTGTTTTCAGGAAACCAAAAAAAGTTAAGAGTTTTGCTTCTAAATCTGCAACAAATTGTAATAGAAATCCCATTGACGCAAAATTACCAGAACAAATTTCTAAATTTAGAAATTTCCAATTAATTCAATGTGGAAAAACTGATCATTCTTCTGAATCTACCCCTTTGACATTATGTTCTGATAATAGTGTTCCAGAATCAAATTATCAGCTACAACAAATAAATAGTATTGATGATAACTGCAAAGTAGATTCTTCAAAAAGTAATACAGAGGAAATGCCATGTAGGACTCTAAAAAAATATACATTTTCGGTCGACGGAACAATAACAGTTGATGATTTAAAAGAACCTTATGATTCGAGTTCTGAATGGTAATTTTTAATTATAATAATTAATTATTGATTGAGGGGATTTGATTCAATAACAATTATCGTCATCTATCACATCTGCAATAAACAATGGAGTCTCATTATTTGATAAATTTAACAATCAATCTAATGATATGATAGATAATCTGAAAACAGATCTGCATTTGTCTGGAAACCAACTTTTTCACTATTTTCTCTGAAAATTGTAATTGAAAATTTTTAATTATATTTAAATTTAATGTTGGTATTTTAGGAATATTTTTAAAAATTTGTGTGGCAATTTAATGTAGTCACATCAAATATATATTTTGATTTCTTAAGGAAGCTGCAGAATGTGACTCTCAAATCAATTTTATGTAGCACGCAATAACTAGTTAAACTGTTAAAATTATTTATTAAAATTAAATATTACTCATAACATTGTCCATACTTCATAATAAAAAAAATCTGTTTATAGTGAATACAATAATGTCCACAATAGTTACCAAAAGAATTCTTTAAACTCCAAAATGACTTATTAAAAAAAAATTTTTTTGGGAATCTTAAATTTTTTGTGGTTTTTTTTAAATGCAAAATATAATATGACAGGAAATTTTCTTAAAAACAAGTAATAGTAGTACACAGTTTACATATATGTATTAGTAAAGATTCTTGTCTATGAATTATAGAAACAGTAATTACCGTTTACAGTTAAGCCGTGGACATTCAATTAAAAGTATGGAAGTCGATATCAAAAAATTAATTAGATCTAACATATACTTTTTTTTAATTTTATATTTTAATGTTTTCCTTATATTTCTTTTAGATAATGTAATTCTTCTTATTTATTTTAATTGTCTCTCTTATTATTTTTTTTTAAATAATAAATGAAATTACATACTTACATTTTCACTATTTTACAAGTTTTATATCATTTATACTAAAATGTTGATTTTAATTTTCTGATAGATGGTGTAATCATCATAAAAAATATTGTTGTCAGTAAAATGCAATAATATTAGTAAAGAAATATTGACAGGATAACTTTAAATGTCAAAATTAATAGTTAACTTGACAGTATCTTTCTACTTACAATTATAATTTATAGGCATATTATCTAAGTTTTCAAATTGTAGAGTTGAACTACTAACTAGATAGAGTAGATCACCATTTAATGATAAAATTTACAGACTCTCATAGTTTAAATGCATATTAAAACCCATTATTGTTCAGATTTGCTTGAAAATTATTTGTGTTTCACAATATTTTAGTCTACTATTTTTATCATTTTTGATCATTATTTTGATTATTTTTGTCACTTAATACACTTTTTTTCATTATTATAGAAGTAATGAGGCATTCATATGGCCCTCAATGCAAAATTGATAAAATTATAGCCCATCTGGTGAAATAAGTGCCGACTTTTCTCTTAACACATTACTATATTGAGTCTGTAATTTTGAAGAAAAATGAGATTATTGAATTTTACACGTTAGAAGACAACAGTTATTTCTTTACCTCAATGACATATTTTATTAAATATAATTTTTTATTATATCGTATCCAGTACTAAGATTACAAATAAATAAAATTTTATTCTAGTATAAAATATAGTATAATACAATAAAATTTGAATAAAAATAAATAAAATACAGTTTATATGTTCTGTACAAAAAAGGTAAAAAAGGTGGCGACTGACAGCCCTCTACCGCCATGTTGTCAGGTCGTCAGTTGTGCATCGTACACGAGTAATTGATCGTTGTAATCGATGTTCGTCTGATTGTATCTCACCGTTTTCACATAAGCCCGGCCCTTTCTGGTGTCCTTCACCAAATTTGCTTTTTTTTTAAAACCCCTGCTCTTACTTAATGTGTTTATTTTTTTCCATATAATCCATGGTTGGTTTCTTCCAAGTGGCAAGTGGGACAAGAATTTCATATTGCAATTCTTTTCTTTATTTTCTTACCATAATTTAGTCTGGGAGATCTTGGACTACACTTAAGTTGACAATAAAACCTCTTCATGATTTCAGTCTTCTTTAAGCTCCCAAATAGTCATACTGGGGTGCCAGTGGTCTATTATCGATCGAAAATTGCATTGTTTTAACAGGTAATTTTTTTCAAATTTTCCGAAACCAATAACAAAAGCAAAATATTTAATAAAAACTGCAAAATTTATGTAAACGAGATTTTTGTGTCGTACAAATTCTAACTTTGAACAGTTATAAAAAATAAAGTGAGTGAAGTTACGTTTAATTTTCAACCAATTTTATCGAGAATTCTAAATTTATGATAATAATACATTACAAAACACAAGAAATTCCAAAATTTTATATTTATCCTGAAAGTGTTCAAATTATATATATTTCTGTATATGTTATAAATGGGTGAAAATTTCAAGTTTCTAGTTCTAGTTTTTGGCTAAATAACTAATTTCGATATCATGAAAATCTCGTTTACGGTGCATTTGGTACTTTTTAATACATTTTTCAGCAGTTTTTCCTTGTTATTGGGAAATGTATTAAAAATTTTTAAAAAAGCAACCTGAAGTACTATAGGGATGCAATTTTTAATCTAAAGTGTTACTTTATGAAAAATAATTTGATGAAAAAATAAGTGTTTCTATACGAAAATGCAAAATAATGACTAGACTTAACAGTAAAATCACTACAGCTTGTTCTAGAATCTGAAATATGTATTTAAATATTCCCCTTTCTGAAAATAGATTCAGGAAAGCCCTTTTATTACTTAATTTTAAATATCAATTTATGGTGAATAAAGAATACGTATTTATGATATAATTTATCTACACTTTTTGTGCGTTTTCAACACACATCAGCAAAAACTATCTGACCCATTTTTCAGCACTTATTTTTACGCATTTCAGATAGATTCTAAATAATACAAACCATCTTAGTGAAAATATGAGCGATTTTTTTATGGCCGTTCAGTTCATAATATTCTTGTATAATTTTAGATTTTGAATGAAATGAAGAAGCTTGTGCTTTTACGATGATTATTTTTTTTCTGTTAACACTTTTTCGTATAGAAATAATTGTGGATATAAGTATCAATAAACAACTTTTTAAAACCAGATTTGCCTTTAGTTGATACTTTAAAGAGGTCATTTTTTAAATTTCTCAATTCTTCAATTTTTTTCGGGGGAAAAAATTATCCAAATTTTGACAAAAAAACTTTAATACCGTAATATTTTGATCCAAACTTTTTGGAAATTTAAACAAAAATATGAGAACATTTTGACACAGGAAAATATTGAAAATGTGAAAAAAATTTTGAACGCTAATAAAATCTTTTTTTCTCATTTTTTTTTTCCTTTATTAAATAATAAAAAGAAAAGTAAAGTAAATACAAGAAAGCTGGACATACTTCACAACACAGATATTCTTCATTCTATGGGTCAGGTACTTTTGGTAGATGTGTTGAATATAACAATTATTTTTGTATTTTATATTATTAATTTCCTTAATCATATATCCGGGTTGATTTTTTAAAACATATCGAAGGTTGTTTTTAAATATTTAAATTTTAGATAACCTCGATATTTCACATCGCGAGGGATGCAAGTCTTGCAAAATGAGCTTGATGTAAAAAAATACTAAAATATTTGTACCTATTTGTATCTCAATTTAATCAGATTTAACCATTAGGTGCTATACTGCTGTATACAGTTTAAATCAAGAGTATTGAATCATGCACATTTTGAGGTACACAATTTCGTATGACCTTTACTTAGAGTTTTAATTCAATATTGCCGTGTTTTCAGAACTGTTTGTACAACGTAAAATTGTCATCTTATTTTAAATATTGTAAAAATTTATAACATTTAATTTTCCCATATATATAATATCGATATGATATCAGTTACTTATAAAATAAAATCGAATCGAACCAGTTATGCGTGTACTGTAATGACATGATATATTGTAGGTTAGATTAAGTATCTACTTAATGTATCCTCATCATAATTTTTTACCTACTTGATGCGAGTTTTCACAAGTCGTCGGGATATTTTTTGGTTTGCGATACAAAGCAAAAATGTTGACGAGAGTAAAGAGTCGAACAATTTCCCGATAAACTAATCAACTTGAAATACATTTTTATTTTAGTTTTTGTTTATCTGAGTTGGTTATGCACTGTAAATTAAGTGATAATTTTTATTTGCAAAGCAAAGCACTCTGTGAACTGATCTTCGCAAAATGAATGTTTACATAAAAAATTTGAACGTCATTGTCAGATCCAAGCATTCAGTATGACAGCTATGTTCCTTTAATTGTACCTGCAAACAGATTTTAATTTTAATTTGCATATATAGAATTGAGTTATGATTGCCTCTCTAAATTAAGAAAGCTTAATTGGCTAGGCCGTGTTGCTTTCTCCACGTACGAATTATAATCTAATTATGTTGAAAATCTACTCATCAAATAATTATTTATAATAAATAAATGGTCACATTTATTTCATATATGTTTATTTACAGTGTAAACAATATTTTTGAAGATAATTTGATGGTAGGTCAATAGTTAATAGGTCATTAGCACATTAAATTAATACCATAGTATTTATACCTGGCATTAATGCAATTTATTTTAATATTTTTTAGTCAGTCTTTAGTTCTACGAACTAGAAATACAGGATCTGATACAGAATTTGAATTTTGTAACTCTCAAATGGTACCTGAAATTGTTGAAGTTATAAATAAAGTTATGATGAAGGTATTTATTGTTTTATTGTGTTATGAAAATATTCTATGTTAAATTATAATATGTCAATTCTATAATCTATCTAAATTTATATATATATATATATATTTATTTATTTATATTTTAATATATACCTGCTCAATAAGTATTGTGTATTGAGATATAATTTTATTTATTTAGATCATCGTACTGTCATGATTAACTAATTACTTTGCTAGCTCAAATATAATCTTATAATGTCTTTGTTCGAACACGGAGCATTTCCCGTCTTTGGGAAACTTTGTCTATTTCACTAGACAGCGCAACCGGCATAAAAATTTTAAAAAGCTCCATTCCACATCCACCTCCCCCATGCCACAACTTATTTTGCGATCGCGTATGCGCGATAGGTATCGTCCTGGCGGCTTCTCTGCTCATTTTTTCCTACAGTTGAACTTGGTGAAAGTCGCCCGTTCTCTGTACCGGTATCGGCTGCATGTGATCACGTGTTGGTCTTTTCATAATTTTTCCTGTTTGCTTGTTTATTTTAATAGACTAGACAAAAAATAAAAATTTGAAAATAAAAAAAATTAAAAAATGAGATTTATGAGATTTAGTATTTAGTATTTCACCATGAATTTTAATATTGAATGTTAATTATTATACTTAAGTTTTACATTGTAAACAATGTAATCCCCTCGGTACTAGTTAAGACATCATTAGAAAGGGAATTCATTAATTAAAAACAAAAATAGAATATTATGATGTAGATCATAGTTTGATAAGGTTTAACATGATTAAACTGTTAAAACTGTTAAATTGGTTAATATGAATTGAATTATTGTAACTTTTAACGCTATTTATTGCTATAATTTTTTTTTTTTTAATACAAATTATATTATTAATTTTAGTTGTCAATTTTTAGAAAAAATGAAATGAGTTTTGTGTTCATTTTTAATGAATTGTATGATATCTATTTTTTAGCTAATGCATATATATATATATTCTTCGCGCCTGATATCAGATATTCTTGGGGGGTATGTAGAATTTTAAAGAAACAATTTTTTCTATTAGATGATTCTAAACAAAGGAAGATAATGATATAAAGAATAAGATTAATTGTCATTTTCAACACATCCATCAAGAGTATCTGACACATATCCGTGGTGCCAAGATATCCGGCTTTCTTGTATACTTTCCTTTTTTTTTATATAGTTATTAACCCGGCGTTAGGCGCGCTAGTGTATATTACGCCGTTAGTCGCACCGCGGTCTTTTCGACCGCGTTATAATTCACAATTTTATAATTGTAAAACACGTTGTTTTATTTATGTTAAGTAATTATA
>JAIPRM010011586.1:0-12779 GCA_025469315.1 Stegophylla sp. TES_Ste_2020
AATTATTTTAAATACCGTTGTTGTTATATCTACCCCTTAATAGAGTTTGAGCATACAAATCAAGCATTTACAATAAGTTCAATATTTTAACCATAAATTGTAGTTAAATCAACTGCAATTTAGCTCTAGGCGAAAAACGACGTGCAAATGTGTACTAAACTAACACTTTAGTGTGTTAAAACGACTACACTTTTCTATGTGTGTACAAACAATTTTTTGAAAAACATTTGATTTTTTATTATTTTTAATCAATGTATTATCAATGTATTGCAGTAACCGATTACCTGTAGGATAGTGGATACAAAAAAATATCATCAATTAGGTCTTTTATCGTGTGATATCTCGCAAATTGCACACGTATTAAACGCAACTAATTATACAAGAATTTTTATCACACAGTTATGCTTGATATTTTGGCTTAACGACTAACATTAATTTTCTCAAAATCTATAGTTTATGTGACATACATTTTAGATTTTACTTCAAATTTTGATAGATTTTGCTTTCTACTCGGAAAAAGTATTGGAATATGAAATCTTTACACGCATTTAATTTTTTTCTATTCAAAAGACACCATTATAAAAAAAAACCAACACATTTTTCTTCACCCATAATCTACAATAATACTGGAGAACCTGGAGGGGGGATAGACTTGATTGCATTGATGGATATAAGACCTCGTCTTGCTGCATGGTATTACAGTACCAATAGTCCGACTACATCTTCTGGACATACACACATATATCATGTCATGGTTATGTGAAGAGAAGAACACTATAATCATACAGTGAGCTTAAAGAAGAAAAAAGCCGGACATACTTCGCACGATGGGTGGTATTCTCTTGACGGGCGTATTAAATTTTAAAGAAACGATAAATTATTTCTTCAGTAAAACGATTCTGAACGAGGGAAGTTAATAATATAAAGAAGGAAGTAAATAATATAAATATAAAATAGTAGTTAGATACTGTAATTTAATAGTGTAAACATATACATAATATACAATATACATGTATACATATACATATAATAGTGTTTACATACACAAGCGGTCCGTGTAAAATGTGACAACTGATAAGATGTTGTGGCTCTGAGAAATGTATTTGGGCGGCAGTCCAAAGGCCACACCGTAATTACCGACTTGTATCGTATTAAATTTAGCATCGAAAAATACGTACGATAAGATAAGCGAATAACAAATACCTTTTAGTGTCCGTACTTTCTTCGAGTTTTTTTCAGTCTTACCCATGTAAAATGTTTAATTCTTTGTCCGTAAGAAATTTTATTGCGCCAAAATATTTGCAATGCAATTTTCTATCTAGACACCAAATTTCAAAACAATCGGTTTAGCCAATTTTCTTATATGTACGTTAAAGTGCGTAATTTTAGTTAAACTAACGAATTACGTCGAAATTCTAACTTCAAACGGTTATAAAAAAAAAATTTGACTAACGATTTTCGAGATTTCTTCAGGTCAAGTAGACGTATATGTCAGTGAAATAATATTAAATTTTCAAGTCTTAATATCAAAAATCAAAAATTTTATTACATAAAAACTAACAAAAAGTTAGATATTTCCGAAATTTTCAAAATGCTGTACTTAACTCAAAATTGATCAAATCTTTTTGAAATTTTTATGAATTTTTCTCGTCTCTATTTTTAGAGGTTGGTGAAAATTTCAAGTCCTTTTCTGCATTATTTTAGAAGTTATGTCAAAAAGTAATTTTCAATTTTACGGAAATTGCGGAATTGCATATTTTGAAAATTTTTTTCAGTTTTTTCGCATTATTAAAAAAAATATTGAGAAATTTTAAAAATGACCTCTCAAAAGTACCACCTGGGTTCGATTTTGGATCTACAAAGTTACTGATCGAAACTTTTGGACCAGTATTTCTATACGAAAAAGTGTTTACAGAGGAAGAAAAAATAAAAAAAATAAAAATAAACATCATTGTAAATATATAAGCTTCTTCACTTACGTTCAGAATCTAAAAAATTACATTACTCAAGTACACATTACACATTACACAAATGGATATAAATAATTATAAATGCATGCCGTTCAATTAAACGTTGAACAAGGGATAAAGAACGACACGGTATCGACACAAATATGACATATCGTATTTATATTGTAGTATCGATCAATGAATTACTTTATATTTTCATCCTGGCGCCACTACTCGACTAGTCTTCTCCATTTCGTTTTGTTTAGCCGCCATTTTTCAATGCACTATCTAGTATCTGGCAAGACGCCGCGACCGGAACTTAACAAGATAACCACATAGAATTCGTATTTTTCGGTAACCACGAACCACGTCGTATACGAGCTATATCCCAGTGTTTCCACAGCAAACCGACCAAATTGTCCCGTGGCACCGAACGCCCGCCCGTTATGGTAGCAGCAAACGTTCCGCAACGGATCGATCCGTACGCGTTGCCGTACGCAAATCAACCGCGTCATTGCCAGCGCAAGTCGGAAGGCCGTGCGCGAAAACCGCTATCGTGCCGGCAACGTGACGGGCCCGGCGTTGGCTGCACTGTTAAAAGTGGTGATACGAACATTTTTTGTAACCTTTCATTATTTACGTGAACTTTTTTCGTTTTACGTTTTACGTATATTTTTCCGACAATAAAAAAAAAAAAAGTAATAAAATGGTGAATCTTGTTAGGCGTAGGTAAATAATAAAGTCTTGATTCGTTCACTAAAAAGTACTCGCGTTGACCGACCGACAGTACCGCCGGCGTCTGTTGAATCGTTTGCATTTCAGTTTGGTTTTTCTAAAATTGATAAAACGATACGCCCGTCCATTGTTTGTCACCATTTGAGTCCAGTCGTCTGTTTAATCAACAAATACAAACAGCCTGTGAGTAAATCAACACTTTATAAACGTTTACTATTGAAACGCGTACGAAGTATTATTTTGTTATTGTAATAGAAAAAACCAATTTAAATAACGAATTTAAAATGAGTGACGAGAGCAATCCTCGTACGTTATATGTTGGTAATTTAGACCCGTCAGTCACTGAAGAGTTACTGTGTGCATTATTCACAAATATTGGTCCGGTAAATGCGTGCAAGGTGATACGTGAGCCGGGTAGTGATCCTTATGCATTTCTTGAATTCGATACTCATTCGGGTGCGGCTACAGCTCTGGCCGCAATGAATGGTCGACTTTTCTTAGACAAAGAGATGAAAGTCAATTGGGCCACAACACCTGGTAATCAGCCTAAACTTGATACAAGTAATCATTACCATATATTTGTTGGGGACTTAAGTCCTGAAATTGAAACACATACACTGAAAGAAGCATTTGCGCCATTTGGAGAGATTTCCAACTGTCGTATTGTGCGCGACCCACAAACTTTAAAATCAAAGGGATACGCTTTTGTATCTTTTGTTAAAAAATCTGATGCTGAAAATGCTATAAACTCTATGAATGGTCAGTGGCTGGGTAGTCGGAGCATTCGGACAAATTGGTCCACAAGAAAACCTCCTCCACCTAGAGCCCCAAACAAGTACAGTGGTTATCGAGCAGTTACTTTTGATGATGTTTACAACCAGTCCAGTCCGACAAATTGTACAGTTTATTGTGGTGGCATTGTTGAAGGCTTAACAGAAGAGCTAGTTGAACAGGTGTTTTCAAGATTTGGCACAATTGTAGAAATTAGAGCATTCCGTGATAAAGGGTATGCGTTTATTAAATTTTCTACAAAAGAAGCGGCTACAACTGCTATTGAAGCAGTACACAATACAGAAATTAATGGACACCCCGTTAAATGTTTCTGGGGAAAAGAATCAGGTGATCCAAACAGTGCAGCTAATCTTGCTGCTCAGGCTGCTGCTAATACAGATACTACTGGTCAATATTCATATGCTTCTAATTTGTCATATAATCATGGATTGAACTACTGGTACCCGTATGCTCAAATGCAAGGACAATACGTACAGGGTATGCAAGCTGCCAGTTATGGTGGTGCTGCTGCTGCATACAATCAATATACTGGATATCCATATCAGATGGCCAACGCTACTGCGTATCAAATGGGTAATGGAACTGGACAAGCTGCTAATGGGCAACAGATGTCTACACCAGCCAATATGCAAGCTGGCGTTGCTTACTCAATGCAGTACCAAAGTCAGTGACAACAGATAAAATAGATTTCTTTAAGTGTTGAAATCTTAATGTTTTCTCATTTGTGCTCTGTATATATATATAAAATACTAAAATACTAAAATATTAGAAAACAAATGTATGAAAATAAACATTATAAATTTAATTTAACCCGCTGTTCCATTATTTATAGCACACGGTCCCATTGTAAGTTAAATTTTTTTTATAATTTTTGTCCCCTCAATCTATAATATATATATGTATATTTATATATATATATACTAGATTAGATTATTGCAATACATTGTTAATTCCATCTAGTATAACTACAGTATGACATTTTATCAATATTATGTTAGGCATACTTTATATATTATTTTAGATGTTATTTCTACTATAAGGTTGTAAAAAATTTGAAGAACTGGGCGTTCATCACTTCAGTCAACTCAACTGCGAATTTTGTATAATTATAATTTTGCTCTTTGCTATATATTCATGTATTTGTTATGTTTTATCATAATATCTAGTTAAATATAACTTAATTGTATTACCTAATGTTTAATTGGAATTAGGTGCCTGAGCTGAACATGAAAGACACTGTTTACAGCATGATAATTCGTGTAAAATACAATAAATTATGTTAACTAAAAAGTATTCATATGTTCATTAATAATATTGATTCTTGTATTTTGTATACTGGTACAAAAAAATAAAACTGATTAATCATAAAATATTTTGTGAGAAATTTTGACTTACAATTAAATTATATATAAAATAATTTTTTACAATACTATTATAGTTAATATATTTAATATTGTGTATTATTGAAATGTTTTATTAGGTGTCTGAGATTTGTAGTTGTATTTTACATTTTTGTGTGAATCCCAATGGGTTGGAAAGATGTTAAAATCTAATTAAAATATTTACTGTGTATTCATTATATTTTAATAATAATCAATACACTATATCCAATATTTCATGTTTAAATCATTTTTCAATAATATCCTTATATATATTTTTATTTTTTTATTAATTAACCTTAGCAGAAACAAAGTATTTTGACTCATAAATGCTTTCAGGATGGATAATATTTATTTTTGCATTGAACAAAATCTGAAGAATAAGAAATGCCATACAAGTGATTGGCTTTTATCAACGTTGTGTTCTATTAGGTACCTACGTTCAGTTTGTTTAATAGAGTATAGTATGTTTTATCCACTTTGTGTTTTTTGTTTATTTTATTGAAAAAACCTCTATTTGTATTAAATAAACACATCATTTAGTTTACAGACTGCAATGTTTTCAAAAACAATTTGTTTTCAGAAAATGTATGATTATGGGTCATTGAAGAACACAATTATGCAATGTTTATGAACATTTATTTCAATTGGATATTACATACTATATTAGTCAGTGCAATTGATAATAATAATATCTAATTAATACTAATAATATTTTTGAAATAAAATATAAAAAATTGAAGGGACGCAAATGTTTCAGAGTAAATGCCCTACTATTCACTCAAACTTCTGTGTGCAGTATGACAGAATACTCTATGGCTACTTATTATAGGCTACTGGTGGAGGCATATTTTAAAGGTAATTAGTTTATATCTTTATATTTAATTTGTGTTTTGGATTAAATTTTATAAATTAATCATTTCAAAGAACTGAAATTAATAGTATGCTAATCCATAGAATGTGATTTTTAATTAATTTTTTTTTCTAAGAAATATGTAATTGCGTTCATATTTTTCAATTTGATTACGATAAAAATCTCAGAATTGGACTCTATTTTTGTTTTAATAATTAGTTTGTTGTAGGTATACTCTGATTTTTTTGGTACAAAAAAAAATACATAATTTCCATGTATATATTCTGTAATAATTGTGGAATATAATAATGAAATTGAAAAATATAATGTTATCTGTGGAATCTAGCCATGCGGTAGTCTGAGTATCCAGTATATTTTTTTTATTATTATGTCCAATATCCAGTATATTTTTAAACATGAAACACATTAAAATTATCTTATACATTTTATAAAAATTGCTTAATTTAGCTAAAAGTAAAACATATCTAGCAAAATACCAAGTATACATGTATATTTAAAAATAATTTTAATGCCGTTAAGTGCAATGTTATAAATTATTTAAATTACTGTGTATCTATGAATAGTATTTTGATTCAATTAGCCATCCAGATTTATATTCTATAGATGTTATATAATATTTTGATTTCATAGAATTAATATTTATAAACAATAAAATATATAAATAATTAATACTTTCTTTAATTAGCAATGCTTTAGTTCTTATGTACTGAATTATAGGTGTCATGCTATGAATATTAATTTAATATTAAATATACATTTCAATTAATTTAAATCTGTTAAATTATCTAAATAAGTTTCACTATACCTAATATGTTTGAAGAAATCCCTTGAACTAAAGCTAAATAAAATATGTTAATTTTTATTAAAACTCATTAAAATGTTCAATATTAAAACAATTATTTACCTATTTTATTTTAAATATTGAAAATATGATTACTTCTCTTACTATAGAAAAGTAATCCTTGTATTCCTCAATTTAACAGATTATTGAAGATTAGTGATGAAGAAAGTTTATCAAATTCTCAGTTGGAAATTGTCTATATGAACTCACAGGTAAATTGAACATTACTTATGTGTTACATAATAATGTTATAGCACATAATTATATGCTAAAATATAGATACAAAACCACTTGCGGAAATAATATAAAAATTTTGAGAGGTTAAAATAATAATTTGTTTGATTTAGTGGCCTATAATGGTATTAGCCGTATGAAATTTAAAAATTCTTGAAGGGCTTTGTGTAGATTTGGGGGCTAGCCCTCCCCTCATTTCTGCCTATGTACAGAACCAACATTCAGACAGAAACATTTTCTTTGTTGGCATACTGACAGCAATAAATGTTAATTTTGTATGTAGTAGATAAATAAATTTATAATATATATTTATGGATGTTTTAATAATCCAAAACATTGGTTAAGAGTTTAATATTTCTATATGATTGATTCAAAAATCTAGAATAATGTAGATATCTGCATGTATTATTATGGTTGGTCTATTAAGTATTTAAATGTTGTCATTTTTAAATGTAAATTAAATATTTTAAGACAATTGTTGATAAATATTATATTTAATTCATACTTGTTCTTAAACATGGTCTCTATTGGAACTTAATATTTTAATTTGATATTTGTACAATAAATTATAAGATAATGTTTGCGCAAATATTGACCCATTTTACTATTTTAAAACATCATAACAATTTTAAAATTAGTTTTATTTTATTTTAGATTCTGAACGAAACAAAGAAATTAGTGTTTTTACAATGACGTTTTCTTTTATTAAATTTTTTTCTTTAAACACTTTCACATGAAAATACTTGTACAAAAGTCTCGACTAGTAACTTTTTGAAACCGGCAGAGTCTATTCTAAAGATTTTTATCAACAGTGCACTAAATATGTATCTACTTAGAACTACAAATAAGGAGATGCTATCAGGGTAGGCTCTCTTATTTTATCTTAACCCTTCCAGAAAATTTTACATTATGTGAATTTATATTTAGGCACAAACTTGCCCACTGGCCAACTGGAATACCAGAAATTTATCGGTGAACCATTCTCCTTGGAGAATCTGCAGGACCTTTGGTTTTTTTATCATTAATGTACTCCCTTATGTTAATAATTTAATGTTTTAATGCATTCTTCGTCTACTATATAATTATTATTGAAACATATTTAAATGTTAAGTTTAATAGTTAATGAATCAATAATAAACATGATACGCTTGTGTTACATTATTGTTTATTTTTCTTACTTTTAAAAAAGTTATAAATTAATTTTTATGGTAATGAACATCAAATAAGCTTGTGTTTTTGCAATGATGTTTATTCTTATACATTTTTTTTTTTTTTTTTTATCACTCGTATAGTGAAATTGATCAAAAAGTTTTGATAAGAAACTTTTTAAATCAGAATTTGGTTATAAATAGTACTTTAACGAGGTCTTTTTTCAAAATTCTCAAAAATTTGAAAATATTTACACATTATATGACAAAAACACCTTTTAAACTTTTTAATTCCAACTTTATGAAATTTAAACATCAATACAATAGAATTTATAATAATATAAGAATATTTTGGCGAAAGAAAATTTTTAAAATGTGTCATTTTTTTTTTCTAACAATTTTTTCTCATCAAACATTTTTTTTCCTGTTTGCTTTTTATGAAACTGGCAATTTTATTATTATTGTGTATAAACTAAAATGCCGCTCAGAATCGTGGGTATAGCATATTATATGACAAATGTTGATTCTTTTTAGTGCATAAAAATTAGTACTCTAGTAGTCTAATCATAATAATTGTAATAAAAACATAATTTAATGATTAATGGGAAACTTAAAATGTTTCAACAACGCAAAAAATTATTTTAAACTGCGCAAAACTTTTATAAACATTGCAAACAACGCTCAACAACACCTTAGAATAGACCCTGAAAGCCGGATTTCCTAAATAGTACTTTAGAGACTAGACATGCCATTTTTCGAATTTCTCAATTGTTTTCTCAAAATTCGACAAAAAAGACTGTAACTTTTTTTAATCCAAACTTTATAAAAATTTAAACATATTTTGACAATAATATAAGAAATATTTTGTTGCAAAAAAATTTTGCAAACGTGAAAAAATTGGACATTTTTTTAACACTTTTTTCTTCTTTGTTTATTAGATAAAAAATAGTAAAGCAAAAATAAATAAAGAATAGACAAGAAAGCCGGACGTACTTTGCTTCTTGGGTGAGATACTCTTGGTGGGTATGTTGAAAATGACGACTTTTATTGTTCTTTATATTATTAACTTCCTTTATTCAGAAGTATGTCTGGCTTTCTTTTCTATACTTTTTTATATCTACTTATAAATAATTTATAAAATTATAATTTAATATTAAGCAAATATAACAAACTACAATATTACTATCTAACACATTTTTGTTTGAAATAATATGTTACAAAGTATAAAAATTCAATAATTAATTAAACGCGAGAAGATTCTTATGAAAAGATTTTTTTAGAACAATAAACTAGATATATTCATATTCAATCTTCCAATATTAATATGGATAAGGTAATATAAGTCTCAGCTATTTAATAAAAATTTGTTACTAATACTGAACGTAACTCTTGTAATATTTCCATTGCATATTTTCTTGTTCCCTTCTTTATCAAATTTTTTCTCTTTTAATAATTTGTTTTCCTTAATCAATGGTTTTCAACCCTTTTTTTTTAACTATCACTTATATTTTTTAGTTAAATATCCATACCTATATTTGTATATATTTTTAATGTAAATAATAAAGATAAGTAGTATTAATTATTATAATTTAAAATACAAAACAAAATGTAAAAAAAGACAAAAATAAAGAGTAATTCACATATAAATGGGAAACCTGACCATTTGAAAATCCGTAGCCAGATGAAATTATGCTATACATTATTTGAAATGTTATTGTACTGAAGATATAATTCAATTTCCTTTATTTTTTAAATAATTTATTTTTATGTGACAAATTATACTGTTGAATATTTTTGCGGGTCATGACTCCCAGGTTAAATAAAAATCACTGTCCTAAATCATAAAACCCTTATTATTTATATAGGTGACTGTCATGCAGTAATGTTCTATGAATAAAAGTATATTAAATAGAAATATATTTAGAAAATATTTAACAAGCTAATAATAATTTGACTAGAATAAAATATAAATCAATTATTGTAGCAGTGTTTAAAATGAATACTTTTTTCAAGTAGTAACAGATTTTCGCATATCATATTTTTGTTTTTATGATATGAAATTACAGCAAAATTAATAATTATGAATACAAATCTTTAAAATAGCTTAGTAAAGACAACCTCCAGCAAAAATAAAAAGGAAAAAACATAATGTATAAGTAATAAGAATTAATACATAACATAAGTATCTTTATACACAATGAAATATCAACTTTAAATCCATTTATACTTGATGAAAGAGTGACTGGATTAAATTTTCTAAATATTTCTCTATTGATTTTTTTCTGGTGTAAATTGTATTGAAATCATTTATTACAACAGAAATGATCATTTAAGCATTATGTTATACTGTACAATATAAAGAGTATTTAATGTAGCTTCACCATTTTTATTGTCATCACTAATCATGATTTATAAAAAAAAAAAATGTTGACTGAACTTTTATTGGGGTTCAAATATAAGGTTGCCAGATTTCAAAATTAAAAATACGGAACAAACAAAAAATGAATTTTATCCCCCCCCCCTATTCAACAGTTGATTCTTTTTTAAATGAAAATGTTTTTAGTTAATTTCTATATTTAAGTGTTATAATTTTTGAATAATATTTCAACAGAATATTATGTTAATAAGAACGTACAGCAAATAAAGTATAAACATAGTATTTTTAAACTTGCTAAAATAATTAAAAAAATAATAACAATAAAAATGACTTTGTATTCTTTAGGCAATAGCCATTAGCCAATAGGAATGCAGTTATAAAACAAATATCACATTAATTTTATAAAAATACGAGTATATATATATTTTATCTTTACAAAATTAATTGATTGTTGAATTTCCTGATCATGCACGTCTATCATATTTATCAGAACTTAGAAGAATCTTTTATAATGTTGATTGATATCCTAAAAGTCAAAGGGATGTATTGGTAATTTTTTAAAAAACGGGACATTTTGATGTCTTGAAAAGATTTGTCGGGACAACGGGATGTCTAGTTAAAATACTGGACGTTCCCATATTAAACGGGACGTCTGGCAACCCTATTCAAATAGTGTAATTTCTTATGATAACTATTTGTATAACCCAGACTTTTCCTGTATTTAGTTTTGTTAAGTAAAATATTTTAAATTGAAACACCTGTGTGTACGGTAACTTTATTGTTAAATAATGATTTATAATAATAATAATAATAATAATAATAACTTTATTGTAAGAATTACAAAAAGTAATAACACCCTTTAGGCAAAGAGTACAATAATAGTAATAAAATTAAGATCAAAATGTCCAACTAAATTTATGATTTATAAACTAAATAGTTTTGAATACCTAAAATTAAGTTTGAGTCTATTTTTTAAATACATATTTTTCCTTAACAGACTAATAATATTTTAAAATTATTATTCTAAAATCCACTATAAACTATACTGAAATAACTAAACTGTTTAAATTAATTGATACACTTGGCATTAATTTTTTCAATCATTAAAAATTTCTTGAAAAACAACATTTCCAGTAGCATTGTCTAAAGATGTTAGAGATTGCAATGAACACGTGTCTATAACCAGCAGCTGATTTTTAGTTATAATTTATTAATTTTTGGAGCTGTTTATTTGTTTGTCAATTTGTCCAAGAAGATTCTGGTTGTTTTGGATACTATTATGATGGATCATGGGAATACCTGAGATCAGACAAAAATAATAGTATTAAAGAATTAAAAAGCTTATGACAGTAAATTTGTAGTTTATTTAAAAATAAAAGTTGAATATAATAATATATTTTTAATATATGGAATTTCTAGAATCATAAGAAACATTTAAAAAAAAACGAACATAGTTTACACTATAGATATTCTTCAATCTCTAATGGGACTTTGTAGGTATGTTAAATTTTAAAGAAACAATAAATCATTTCTTCAATAAAACAATTCCAAGTGGAGCTGTACTTTATACAAGGCGGATATTCTTTCATATTTTCCTACCCAAAAACATGTGAACACTACTTTTTGTTCCACTTAGAATTTAAAAGTTTTATTTAACAGATCCAACAGATATGGTACGATGAGTTATATATTTTCAAACATTCATACAAACAATTTTGTATATTAATATTAGTATAGCTGATTTAGTCATATCGATTAACTCTGGGTTCGGTATAATTTATTAATTTCGGAAGTTCATGCACTAAAAACTATCAAAATATGCATGCAAATAATGTGTTTTAAATCACTAAAATATGAATTAATTAAAAAAAAAAAAAAAAAAAACGTTAAATTATTTTCATTTTTGGTAAAAATAATTCGCAACAATCATTAAATCATATTATGAATACTTGAAATTACCTGCTGAATACTTCCACAAATAAAATGGTTCTTCAGATCTGTTGTTAGAGTATTCGAGCATATTATGATGATTAAAGTTTTTATTAATTTTAGCTAGAATTATAATCAGCTTATTGCCTATCAGAATATATATATATATATGTTACGGTAAAAGTACGACTACCGGTGAATCCTAGGATTTACCGGTGAATCCTAGGTTTTACCGACTGCTCTCGGTAAATGTCCGAATTTCAGACATTTACCAAATGTTTTCGGTAAAACCTAGGATATACAAAATAGTTTAGTCAAACCCCGAATGATTTTTGTAGTTCAGACTTTTACAAGCGAGATTTGGTAAATCTTAGGATAAGCAATCACTGGTGGTAAAAGTCAGAAATTTAATATTTTTTTTTTTTTTTTACCAGTTGTGTGATATTTATAAGTTTATACATTATTTTGATATAAGTATATATTATTATTATTACATATTAAGACAAAAGTTGAAATTATTA
>JAIPRM010011587.1:0-12779 GCA_025469315.1 Stegophylla sp. TES_Ste_2020
TTTTGTAGAGGTTCCGTCTTAGAGAGGTCAATTTCATATATTATTTGTACCGGGACTATTGACATTTTCCGATATAAGGAGAATTCCGTTTAATAGAGGGTCCGTTATAGAGAGGTTTTACTGTATAACGACGTCGGAGGGTCGCCACACCGGTCGGTCTTTTTTACCCGATACGCGGTAATAAAGTCGGTTTGACAGGTGTTCCGGGCGCGGTTGTCAGACGTATGGGAGCTCCGTTTCCACCGCGTCGCGTCGGTCGGGCCACGAATCATACATATAATATATTCCAGTTTGCCCTGACGATTCCCACCGCTGTACAATAATACACAGTTGTAGGGTTGATATTATTATAAATCACGAATTCGAAAAAAAAAAAATATAAATATATAAAAGATACGGTTTTAAATTGTTTTCGAAATTTGAAACGTGTTTTAAATTCTGAACGGAGTGAAGAAGCCAGTGTTTTTACAATATTTATTTATTATTTTGATTTCATTTATTTATATTTTATTCTCTATACACTTCTATGTATGGAAATACTTGTTTAAAAATTTTGATCTGCAATATTTTGAAACCAGATTGGCCTCTAGTTGGTACTTTAGAGAGGCAATATTTTGAATTTATCGATTCTTCAATTTTTTTGTGAGGAATTCTTCCACCACGAAATGATTAGTAATTGGTGAGAGTTTCTAGTTTCTATTATTTTTGAAGTTATGTTAATATATATATAACAATTTCAATTATATATACAAATTCCGGCAATAACACACATATTTTACAGTTTTTAGTCAATTTTTCAATAGATTTTTTCCGTTTTTTTCAAAAAAGTATTGATAAATTAGAAAACTTGCTTGTTTAGAGTACAATCAGTGTGTGGTTTTCGATCTAAAAAGTCACTGATTGAAACTTTTGGACAAGTATTTCTGTACGAAAAAGTATTCAGCCAGAGATAAAAGTTGAGACTTCACACACGAAGACTGGAGGATTCCGGCTGGGTTATGTGCGTTTATTTTTTTTTTCAAGTCTAGTTGTGGCGGATCCACTGAAGGATTTCGGGAGCAGTCCGTAATCCAGCACGATATTTAACTACTTACGATCCTTACATCGTTTGCCCAAATGCAAGGGAGGAATGGTAACTAATCCTCCCTTACTCTTATCTACACAATACACACACTAAACTCAGATATCCCAACGAACAGTTTTAATTTATTTGTCGTTCATACTAAATCAATTTTACAAAAAAAAAAATGATAATAATATAATAATCTCACATATTTTCTCAGACATTAAAACATTAAATAAATGTTTGACTATAACAAATAATTGTAAGATCGCATATTTTTTCACAATATATCTGTAACATAGCTTAGTGGAATAGAAATATGTAAAACGGATAAAAAGTATGCTAGTTTTATTTTGTACATTTATACATATTTCGAACGAGTTTTTACAATAACTGCATGATTTAATATAATTTAAAGTTTTCAGGTGATATTTTTGAGTATATTTATATGCATGTTGTTGCATATTTTAATGATTTTTTATAATAATTGCATAATTAAGGGTTTTTTAAGTTATATTTTTGAGTTTAATTGTAAAATTTACAAATATATATAAATAAAATTGGGTTTGGATCCAAAAGTTTCAATGTGAGTTTTTTCGTAAAATTTATAGCCATTATATTATAGAACGGCAAAAATGAAATTGAATTTTACAAAAAAAATCGCATCGAATCTTTTGGTTCAAGTCCGCATAATTTGTTTATAATTCGGTCTTGGGTTTTCGAAAATATTCCATCTCTCCCCTCCTAAATGCCGAACGAAGTGAAGAAGCTAGTGTTTTTACAATGATGTTTATTTTTTATTTTTTCTGTAAACACTTTATCGTATTGATATACATGTCGAAAAGTTTTTTTCCACGTTTTATTATAGAAATATTTGTCCAAAAGTTTCGTAAAGCAACTTTTAGAATCACAATTTACCAAATAGGTTGTGCTTTCGAGAAATAATTTTTCGAAATTCTCAATAGTTTTCCCAATATTTGACAAATAATACTAGGAAACTATTTTTATTTATTTTTCTAATCCAGATTTCATAAAAATTAAAATATTGATTGAAAATGTGTAAGTAATGTTTTGCTGTAAATTTCAAAAACGTTTGAACATTTTTTCTCGTACATTTTTTTTTACTGGCTGGGTAAAATTACATTTTTTTTTTCTTTTTTTATAATAACAAACTTAATATTTTTTTTCAGAAATGTTGTCTTGAAAAAAACTGGAGCTCAGATTAGAATCGTCTTATTGAATATAAAATGATTTATCGTTTCGTTTCGATACATCTACACAAGAGCATCCAAATCGATGACGATCGGAGAATACTCGAGGTGTGTGTAGTACGTCTTCTGTTATTACGTATTTCATTTTACAAGTATTGCATATTGTTTAATTTTTTTTTTTTTTTGAATTGATTTTACCTCAATAAATGCGACGAGTATAGTGAAGTAAGAACGCGTTTTCGAGCATATCGTGACATTTTTGCAGCACATATATGTTATATATTATTGTAAGAACAAATTTTTCGTTTTTCGTGGCACGCATAAATCCGGAACCTCGTTATTACGACTTTCGATCGAGACAAAAACGTCTCTCGCGATATAGAGAGGAAAAAAAAACCTGTGAAAAAGCTGCGATACCTGCTAGAGGTGGTTCCCTTTACCCCGACAGCCTAGTGTTGGGGGGGGGGAACCGCGGTGTTACACGGTTCACGTCACTCGATATAATTCGATTATTGTTTGAGACGAAACGCGGGAAATGTGTCATCGGAGCTTTTGCACCGCCGGTCGTCGTCGTCGTGTGTACGTGCACGTACGTGTGAATAACTCGCGAGCTTCGTAACGGATACCGCGTTTTATTACCACGTTCGAGGTTATCCGATTTATTATTATTATTATTATTATTCCGTATCGGTACCGACAACACCGGCTAAGTAATATTGTGTTATGTCCTCTATGCGCGTGCACAGATCTCGCCGTCGAACCGGCGGCGTCACTAAGTACGAACTGTCAACGCGGCGACGTCCGATTATAATACGTAATAACGTCGTTATACATTTTGGGTTCGGATATTGTGGCGAACGATACGTTTTTGCAAGGGGTGTGCAGACACCACGGAGAGGAGAGATAACACTTCTCATAAAGAGTAAAAACTCTGGTTTGCTTCTTTTCTTTTTTCCTTTTGAATATTTTAAATTTTTTGATTTCCCTCATTTTTTAATTCTTTTTTCCCTATTTTTTTTACTCGGTTCGGATGAAAAATTCACTTATTTTTATACTATTATCGTTACCTGAAATAGGTAATAATTTATTCGTAATTATTATATGTATATATAATTTTAAATTCCGCGTGGAACAATGACGAAACTAGTGTTTTCTATAATATACAAAAATATACTTATGTATATTTTTAATGTTTTCTGTGAACATCTTTTCGTATATAAATAAATAAATTACTGTCGAAATGTTTCGACCAGCGACTTTTGAATCGTAATATTGCCCTGGATCGTGTTTTAAAGTGGTGGGGAAAACTAGCCAAAATTTGAAAAAAAAAGCACTTTAAAATTTTTTTGTTTTTTGATTATCCAAACTTAATAAAAATTTAAATATAGACGGATAATATTATGAAAAATATTTTGGTGAAAAAAAAATTTTTATTGCCCTTGAGAATTTCTTGTTATGTTTAGGGATATAAAACTGGCTGCGTAGAAAACAATATTTTTTATCTGTTTTACTAATAACAATTTAAATTTTGAAGCAGAATTTCCTCGAATAAATTGAATTATTGAGAATATACTGAGAATTATTTAACTTTTGAAGAAAATATTTATCGTTTTTCTAAAAATTTAACCCACCTACTAATTACCCCCCGAGGAGCCAATAATACTCATGGTGCAAATTACGTCTGGTTTTTTATTGTGTAATAAAATAAAATTTTTGTTTGATATAGTTCAAATGTTTGCCATGCGTACGTGTCAAAATAATTTATCTAAATATAAGCCTAGGAGGGGGGGGGCAGAGACCCCTAAACCCCCTAAATTAAACCTACTGAATTGACAACTTTTTTTTGTAATATTAACTATGGTTATACAACAATAAAATCGTACGTTTCTATTGTCTTTTGATCGGAGAAATGTTAATTAAACATGTACCTGTATGATAATATTACAATATATATTAAACTGAAAATATATTTCATCAATTTTATTTATTTCAATATATCGTACAGCAGACAACTGTTATTATTCGAATAGAGATTCATCCTTACATTGTTGTACGACAAGAACCAAATGAACCTATAAAACAAACAATTAATATTCAAGCATTTCCGTTTTCACCAGCCACGGGACAGCCACAGTCTTGTGAGATTGTTTAGTGGTTCTCGGAATTCTTCGATAAATATATCAACGTCTTCTGTTATTAATAATTTTTGGAAAAATCTCAGGTGCTGCGTTCGCGCCACCTGGCTCCTCCCTCCGGGCGTCTCTGATATACGTTTATATCACACACCGTGCGCGCTAATAATATTAGGGTTTTGATTAATTTGCGTTTTCCTTCAAAACACATATTTTTTTAAACGCTCGACTGTTGGCTTTACGTATATCCGAACGTTTGTACGTTTCACTGTTCGAGGTCGAGGGTTATCGTACGACGGAAAAATACAGAAAAAATCTAATTCCATCATTAGATATTTAATAGATTTAAAAATGAATTACTTTTTTAACTATTAAATATTTGTTAACAAATGAAATAATAAAAAAAAAAAAACAAATTAGAAAATAGTAGTTGTGCAATTATTACACATGCGGTGTTTGCCACGTTCGTCTAAGAAAAAAATAAATCAGTTTTCGTCTCTTGTTCTTTTTTTTTTTTAAGTAATTAATTCCCATGTCATTATTTTTATAAAATAAATGATTTATTATCAGAGACTGAAACCCATTGGGTTTTTCGATTCCTGTTTCTGTTTTAGTGATTCAATTATTTTTTATAAAGGATTCAGTTCCTGTTTATGTTTTCTAAAAAAAAAAAAAAAAAGATAAATGAAGGCTCTGTAGCCGGTTAATAAGGGTTAGAACCTAGGTTAAAGTCTATTGTTTCAAAAATGATATTGATTTTTTTTATTTATTTATTTTGTTTTGCACAGTATTTCAAATAGGTATACTTGTACAAAAGTCTCGACTAGTAACTTTTTGAATCAAATTTTTTGGTAGGTTCTTTTGAGAGGATTCTCGATTGTTTTTGGAAAAATTAATTAAAATTTTCAATCAAATTCAAAAATTTGAATTTAATTTTTCTGAACTGGCAAAAAATACAGTTATTACTAGTTACTACTAACCAAAATCAACCCTTGTTTTGTTAAGTTTACGATCTTAAATATTTTTTAAATAAAGGTTCCAGTTTTAGTTTCTAAATTTTTAATCTTAACCAGTTCCAGAACAGGTTATTTTCGGTTCCAGTTTTCATCTCTGGTTCTTAGTTCCAAATCGTAATAAAAAAAAAAAAAAAAAAAAAAATATGTCTAGAAATCGATAAAAAACGTATAACCTGTTGAGTTACAAAAAAATAATGTTTTTATGCAAAACAAAAAGGATTAGAAAATGTTATACCCCCTCCCCCGAATGATTAAATATAGAACCTCATTCGTTCCTAGTTATTATTATTTTTTTTTTTTTAATGGAATTCGTTCAATGTGTGTCGGTCTTTTAATAGGAACTCTTCTAAGGAATCCGTAAGGAATTCATTCCTTGCACACACCGAGCATAAGATTGCAAATATAATTATTGACAAAATTCTATCAAACAAGTTGAACTTGTTTGTCTCGGTAGGAAATCAGAAATATAGTAGTCACGAACATTGTTCAACGAGTTCAGGATTGTCTTTTATTTCTCGTTTCACTGACATCCAAAGGCAGCTTGCCCGTTAGCAGTGATGCACGTTTCGGGTCGACGAAATCGTATTTGTGATCCATTCGAAAAAGGGCGAACGATGGATCATCTTTGACGCGTGATTCGCATGACCTTTCCGACACTAGGGAAAAGGTGATTGGTCGGAAATAAAGTCTTTTTTGGGTCATTCATTTTTTTTTTTTTTTTTTTTTTTTTATTACAAAAACACACAGATTTTTTTTTTTAATCATGGCATTATATTCCGTTTTGACACATTTATTTTCCCCTCGACAACAATAATTAATAATAATAATTAGGGTTAGGGACTTATAACTACTATGAAAAACTTTTAAAATATGAATGAATTTTTATATTCTATAAACGTACCAAATATGCTCTTAAAATATATTATAAAAACGCAAAAATAAACTCTTAAAAAACATGAATTTCACAATGAAAATCCAAAATTTAAAAATTAAAAATTTTATCAAATGTATCATTAGTTCTTCTTTTCTTGTTTGGGCTTTTTTTTCTTAGTAATTTTTATGATTTTTTTTTTTTTTTAAGCTTACCTATAAACGAAATAAATATCAAATGTCAAATATTATTTTAATCTCTTTAGTATTTTTTTTTTTTCCGATATCAAGAAAAAACACTTAAATTATTGAAAAATATGCAATTCAAATTCAAATATAACCAAAACATCCACTTATATCCAAAAAATAAACTAAATTTTCAACATAATAATATGTTGAATAAAACGAATTTCATCAAACTCCTAGTGTTATGAAAAAAAAAATGTCTGTATAACTCTGTGATTAATAGTTATGTACTTCACGCTAATATAATAATAACAATTTTGTCTCGAGAGGTGTTTTTATTAATTAATCTGAAAACATATATTTGCGAATATTTTGCTCATATTCAAAGACGAAATATGCGAAAAATGTGTATAGAAATATAATTACTAAAATTGTCACCTTCATGTATTGAAAGTGGTGTTTTGCAGTAACTAAAAACCTGATTTCATTAAAATAGTAAAACAATTTCTCAATAACAAAAATTCCAGTAATCAAAAAAAAAAAGTTATAATAACTATAAAATATAATTCATATTGTTCGTTATAATCATAATAATAGTAATACATTTTATTTTGCAAATTTACAAATTTATCAATGGTAGGTAATCAATGTATATCTGAGTTCAATTACACTTTGTGCAAGTTTGTTTGTACATTAATATTGTATCTTATTGTGTTTAATCAACAAAGTAAAAATAAAAATAGAATGTAAACAAAAGTATACAATATCAAAGTTAATTATATTTTTACAGATATAATGATTACGATAAAGATAAGTAGTTATAACATTTGCAACCCTCCTATAAGCTATAGCTTGTGTCAAAGGGGTTTTTTTTTTATACAATTTCAACATAATTTAGATTTATATACATATATATTTATATACTTTAAGTACATTTTAAATTTTGATAAATTTTAAAAATCAAACATATTCATTTTAAGAATTTTACATAACTTAACTGCTAAATTTATGGAACTTTTTGCACCAAAACGCTTATTTGATTACTAAGGTTTTAATATTAATTTTTTCTTTGTATCTAGGTACAATATTCATGGTCAACAGTCGTTATCGTATTATCTCAGTGTTTATATAGGGCAATTAAAATGTTTTTAAAATACAAGGCATTAACATTATATACATTTAATTGAGAATTTTAATAGGCTAATTTACAGTTGACTTAAAAGTCTTAGCATGAGAGTTATATGCCTGTCCCAATTAATGTATTTATAATTTTTTTGTATTCCTTAATACACCCATAACTTTCACCTTATACCTTTGTTTTGGACTTGTGGCCCGTGTAACAGTACATTATTACTAATGTGACCCAATTAAAAAAAAAAGGTTGAGTATGGCTGATGTTGATGTTTAATTAAGTAGTGATCTAATATTAATTTTCATATCGTTTTTGCCGTCTGAACTCAACACTGATTTCGACGAACGCGAATCGTGTTTCAAGCGTGTTGTACTCGTCCGTTTCATACGGTTAAATTGTAGTTTAATGTTTTATTCGAAGGAAATAATAATAATTGTATTCCAGGTGGAAACGTTTCGCGATTTAAACGCGAATTTCATAGATTGAATGTATTTTTTTTTTTTTTTTTCTACGGAACTCATTAACTGAATCCTTGTGGACGATAATAATAATATATTAAAACCGAGTGTGTCACATCAGACATTATTATTTCTTTAAACCGATGTTCATATTATATTAAAAACAATTATGTGGTGTCGTAGACGTTTCATTTATTAAAACGACGCGTCGCCGGGGCAAGTGATAATAATTATTAAAAAACCTATTCATAAAATATTATTGTTATTATTATTATTATTATTATTTTACCTCGTTTTCTCTAATGACGGACGTTAAAATGTTTTTAAGAGCTGCGCAACGTCCGCGAAGGACGTATTTGAAGACGGTAATTATAACTGAGTAGAGAAATTGTATAGAGAACGCTACGAAAACTGGCGCGTAAAATAAAGAGAGACAGTTGTATAATTGGAAGGTTTAAGAGCGGCCATTAAATTTATGTTCTCTCTAATGTCGCGCGGACGTAAAAGTATGAAATCATTAAAGTTCATGCCTAGAACGTCGTCATAAAACCGTATTAATTATCTTTTGAATCGTTGAAAATTATTTAAGTATGACAAATTTTATCCTTTTTTATGATTTACACACATGCAAATTTGTATTACATTAAAAAGTTTCTTTTTTTTTTTTTTCTTCCAAAATAGAATGAAGAGGAAAACATTAATTTTAGACTTTTTTTTTTTTTCTATTAACACTTTTTCGTATGGATGTACTTGTCCAAATACTTTTATCAGTAACATTTTTACACGGAATATCCGTAATTATTCGAAACGTTCAATTGTTTTCTTCAAATTTGGGAAAAGCTACCCAAAATTTGGCAAAAAAGTCTCAGGAACTATGCTTTCTCAAAATTTAAACACACATAGACAATAATATGATGAATATTTTGGTGCAAGAAGCATTTGAAAATGCAAAATAAAATTTTGGACATTTTTTCTCTTTAATTCTTTTTTATTTTTAGTAAAATTGCCTGGACTACGGATACACCCCATTCTTCGGGTAGGATACTCATGATGAATGTGTTCAATTTTACAAGAGCTATGAATCATTTCTCCAATAATGAATTTCCGTGTGGAGCTCTAGTCATTGTGCTTATTTTCGAAATTTGTATTAGAACAGGACAGTTGTTGTATGATTTCAATTGAGTGTTATAAATTAATAACATGATAATCCAAGTAAATTTAAAATCATTCGTATAAATTATCAATTTGACAACTGTTTTAAAATATGAAGCTATTATAATTATTATAGAAATTGATTCAACTGATTTTAACAAAAATGTAGGTGTACAATGGGTGAAAATCGCAAGCTAACCGAATAAAACGAATAAATTATTAAAATCAATTTCATAAAAATCTAGTTTACATCGTATTTTATTATTTTAGAGAATTTCGAAAAGTGTTATCTCAAATGCCGTGGGAAAAAAACTGTACACAAGAAACATAATATGCTACACGTACTGATCCGAGCATTTTTACGAGTAAAAAAATGTGTTTCGATAAAATATATAAAAAATAGATTTCCCTTAGAGTTTGAAAACTACAATTTTATGAATTACTCATATGAATTGATACATAATTTTAGGAGCTCAACACTTTTATTGTTTATTTTAAATTAATATTGTTTTATTAAGAAATTTATAGTATTGGTACATTATTACAAAATCAAAAAAAAAAAAAAGATATTGAAAAATTGACTTATGATTAACAACGAAAGTATTGACTGTTGGGCTGTTCTTTACTGATTGACTGATAGGCTGCATTATTCGTTCTAAGCATACCAAAATATACATTTAAGATTGTGTTAAATTTCCGATTAAAAAGTGACCATAAATAAAGACAAGACGCAGACGTTGTAACAATTACGGAAAGATTTGTAGGTAGTTTTAAGAAAAAAAAAAAAAAAATCCTTAAAACGCGGATAATATTTTGAACTATATAAATTTAAATTATTAAGTCGTATTTTGTACAAATATTATGGGCACAAATCGTATACTGTTCGAATACGCATTAAAACGAAAAAAATAACCCCCGAAAAAATGTTAAAATATGCTCGAAAAAAATGAAAAAATATCCCAAAATAAAAGTTCCACTTTTGAAAAGTGTTTTACACGAGACGACGAGTTATTATGTACTCGGAAAACATAGTCTAAGATCAATCAAAAAAAAAAAAAAAATCATTTTGCATTGAAATCCCTGCCCTAGTTATTCCAGTGCAAAAAATATTCCTGTTCGCGTTATATTCTACGGAAATTATTCGTCGGTCCTTGACGCAGGACACTTTACTCCTGCGATACAATAAAGAGCGAATATGTACATATTTTATTGTCCCGTAGACAATGGAAATGTACACTTTTCCGCTTTATTCCGACACGCCGCCGTACATTATCACTGTGCAATTCATGTCCTGTTAAACGTGCTTTCCGTACGCCATGTGATATATTATGACGTCCTTGTTTAGGTCGCAGAGTATACACTGAATTATAACAGAGATGATCCAATTTCGAATTCGGTGTAGTACGTAGATCCGATTTTTTTTTTATAAACAATTTTCCAAGAGACACACATAATAACGCACTTCAAAAAAAGTAATTTAGCTATAAACTCGAAACGTTCACCAACTACTAAAAATGGTGGTCACGAAAACATAAAATTCCAAAAAAAACATTTGATAAATTTCGAGTTAAGCATAACATTTTTAAAACGTTGAAAATTTATCGGGTTTTCTAAATTATAAAACATTTAATTCTCGATATAAAGACTTGAAAGTTTAATATGACCTCACAAACATAACACGTGTCTAACTAATCTCAAAAAAATGTCAAGTGATCTTTTTTCTTGTAATGTTTTTTCGCCATAAAATCGTCATTAGTTTTCCAGTTATTTTATTTTGAAAACATAATATTTTTGGGTGTCGTATAGAATACTTATTATTTCAACACGCCATCGCTTTAAATTTAAAATGTCTGTGTTTCTTGTGCTCGGATAAAAACAAAATAATTTTCGGGGGAAAAAAAAAAAAACATTCTTTTTTGGATTATATGTAATTGATATTTATAGTGATCACCAGAAAAGTAAATCCATAAAAGTTTCGAAAATCAAACGCCAACAAAATTCGAACTCACGTCGTTTGGTTGGTTTAAAAATGGGGTGAAGGAGCTCCATAAATCACTTCGTAAAACATTTTAGGGTGTAGAGTCGAACACGTATATCGCCCGATAATAGAAGTTTATCTATATATAATTACGATTGCTTTATTTGCAAAAACTATATTTATTACATTTTTTTTTACTATTTGACATAAAATAATTTATGAGTTAACACCATACAATTTTATTTATTTATTTTTTTTTTTACAAACTTACACGATTTTTAATTTGAAATATAAGTTTTTTGTGTTTTTTTTTTTTTTTATTCTATACTTATGGATTTGACGATCTGTCGACACTTTTTCGACAATTAGTTAATTTAGAGAAATAAAATTTCCTATTATACCTGCCCTGCGTGGTCTTCCACGCTTAAAGGGAAATTACCAGAAAAATATGTTACTAAAGCAATTTTCATAAAATTGAAAATTTGTTTTTTAATAGAACTTCAAAAATAATGGAGTTAGAAATTCGAGACTACTAAAAAATTGCCATAAGAACAATTTATAAGAATTTCAAAAACATTTGATCAACTTTGAGTGAAAGATAGGATTTCGAAAATATTCAAAGTACGCATACACGTATATATTATTTTTTCTAAAATATATGTTTTTTGACAAAGACCTCATTGTGATCGAATGTACATCTTGTATCCAGAGACTTTTATTCCTATTCCCGCAGCACTCGGTGGATTTACCAGCTGCCGTGGTGGTTCGAAACAATGGCGTTTGAGGGTTAGCAGTGGGGTCTTGCTGCTCCGCAAAGCCGCACAGACGCAGACCGACGAGAGATTAAAACACCCCCTCCCCCCCCGACACGAGTTCCGTCGTGCTCGACCCCTCAGACCACCGACGTGTGTGCACTCGGAATGACCTGCACGGCAGTCGACGTGCGATATACAGGGTGATTATTTACCTGTGTGTTCACCTCATTTTTTGACCGTAAATATGGAAAATTTGGAATTTTTTTTTGGGGGGTGTTTATGAATTACTATAAAAACTATGTTTTCTAACGATATATATTTTCATGTCTCATTAAGGACGTCCTGCGTTGGTTCAAACATTTTTTTTTTTTCAAATGGCAATCCACTGTTTTAACTACGAAATTTTATTCAGACGATTTTTTTGCGAATTTTGATTTGCCTGTTTTGAAATCGAAATTCCAACGAATTGTTTATATTTTACAACATTGCGAATTAATCAGATATTCAATAGACTATTTTCCTTAGTAATACTTGCTTTGGAGTGATTCAAAAACTGTTCGTTCAAATTTCGATTTCAATACATCAAAAATTTACTGAAACATAACGCGAACGAAATTCCGTAGTTAAAACGGGGGGGGGGGTCGTTTTAAAAAAAAAAAAAAAAAATATATGTCTAGAAATCGATAAAAAACGTATAACCTGTTGAGTTACAAAAAAATAATGTTTTTATGCAAAATAAAAAGGATTAGAAAATGTTATACCCCCTCCCCCGAATGATTAAATATAGAACCTCATTCGTTCCTAGTTATTATTATTTTTTTTTTTA
>JAIPRM010011588.1:0-12777 GCA_025469315.1 Stegophylla sp. TES_Ste_2020
CAAACAGAATTTTGTGTTCTTTATAATATTATATGGATTTAAAAAGGTCTAATGACGTTTGTTTTATTTTCATAATTTTATTTTATTTTTCTTGGTTGATAATCTTCAACAATATTAAGGATTAAATTATATATAGTTATAGTTATAGCAATTAATAGTTACCGTATCATTTATATAGGAAGGTACCTATTTCAAGAATAAACAATCTTGATTTTGTCATAAATTTAGTCAAATGATAGAACCTAATTCGGTATTGATTAAAATTACAAAACATATTTTGGACCATCCTCCCCTATATTTAGATTTTCTATTGATGGATAACACTGAAAAGACGTAATTATTTCTGCCTATTTTAATTATTAAAATCAAAATAAATTTATCGTAAACAAATTAATTACGCAATAATTGGTTTTCAGCTACGCATTTTGACTTTTCAACTACGCAAAATAAGCCCAAATGCGCTTTAGAATAAGCCCTGGTTACAATATACCATAAAATCAGTTATTTATAATTTGAGTCACATTATATAAGTTGTTATAGTCTATAGGTACATAATACACATTATACTTTTAAAGGTATAATCAGAAATAACACAAGGGAAGGTTAAAAGTGATATACAAAGTATTAATGAGTGAATGATTTTTATCATAATAAATAAAATATTTATGCAAGTTTTGTCGAAAGTGTTCTTAATTTTCTTAATACGCATCTATTTATACGGAACGCTCAAAATTGAATTGGAATTAGATTCCACCCCTGGAATAGTTTTCCACTTTAAGCACTGAATTTAAATTATATTCGTTTCTACGTCTACAATTTCCAAAAATAGGTAAATCCAAATCTAATATTTCATAGAATATCATTGTAGTTATGTAGAACGTATATGTGTAGATTAAAAACATGTGATAAAGAAGATTTAAGACTAATGTTGACATCAATTGAACCAGATATTATTTCATTAGTAGGAAAATATCAAGTCATTAGCCAAATAGATATTTTATGTGTAATTATTTTGTATAAGCAAAGTCAATGATATATTTTTATAGATATTTTAACTTAAAGTAAACATTGTCTAGCTGTGTTAAATACATTTTATTTATATACAAATTAAATAAGTTTCATCTGTTTTTAAAATTTCATTCGGTAATTTATAACGTCGAAAACCTTCCAAAAATAAAAAGTAAATAAATAAAACAGAAAAAGGTAAATGTGTAACTAGTTTAATAAAATTAAGTTACAACTAAAAAGGAATAAAACATCATGGTAAATGTACTAGAATTTTGCTTCATTCGGAAACTATTATATGTAGGTACTTTGAATTTCGATGGCCCGTGAAGAATTGCCCGCTAATTTATGTGATCTTTTAACAATGTTAATAATTGATGACGCCTGAACCGCACTCCATCAACAATAATAATTATTATTGTACAAATAATGTCACTCCTGTTCGATTGAAAAGTTTGATTATGCGTTGGATAAGACGACAATCGAAAGAAGAAGAAACAAATTCGAAATAACCGATTGAGGTTTACCGCCCATATTTGAAATTATCGCAATGGGTTTAAATTCGACCTTGGGTGACTGCGATACTGTATTTCCGGGCGGATTGCGGCGTGGTCAGACCGCGACGTTGTCGTTGCAGCGCGACGGTGAATACTCTGGCGGCTTACCGTCCAACTCGCGTAGCTGTCCGTGCAGCGACTCGGCGGCGACCGGAAATTCCGGGTATATCGCCGCCGTGGCCGGAAGTTCCGGGTAGATCGGCGCCGTGGCCGGAAATACCGTTCTCTGGACTCCTTGGTAAACCGGACAGACCTGTTGGACGTCAGGAGAATGAGCCGCGGCGTGTACGTGCATCGTGTCCGGTCCTCCTCCCGCGGTGGCGGCCACGAAGGTCGCGGCGTGCGGCCAACGCGTCACGTCGAGTCGCTCGTCGTAGAATCTTTTCACCACGTAAATCTGGCACGCGTGGATTACTGAAGGTAGTCCTGCGAACGGATTCTCGTGTGACTTTGATCCTTAAATTTTATTCGAAGTGGAGGGGAGGGGGTGACGGGTGGGAGGAGGAAAAGACAAACTTTTAAAAGTAATTATTTTGTGTAATGATTCATAAAAATAATATGCGTCGGCTTAATTCGTAAATCACTTAACTTCAAAAATCCAATTTTGGGATTATCATATTTTAATTTTAAGAAAAATATACGGCATCATTTAAAATTATTTCCATTTCAATCAGATAATTATTCATCCGTGAAACAGCTGTTAAAATCCAACGAAATATCGAGATATTTATCTACCATATGAGATGTTTTTCGTTTCTCCTTAAAACTAATCAATATGGAGTTAAGTGATTTATGAATTAGGCCGAATTATAATTCCATAATGGTATACGTACCGCCGAGCAATATTGAGTAGTGAAATGTATAAGAACGATATTGTTTGATAGCGATATAAGTGGTAGCTATTATGTAGATCGACAAGAATATCGTGTTGATCACTAACCACTGATGAATTTTATGGATTTTGTACTGAAACAATTTTAACGATTTTATTAATATTTATGAAACGAATACGTTAAACAGTAATAATCATAATATTTTGAAGTATTTTTTTTTTCATATATATAAGCATACGTATACAGTGGTGGATTTTTAAAAATTTTCTAGGGGGGGGGTCCAAAAAATAATTACGAATTTCATTGATATTATTCTTATTTATATAAAAAACAAGCTTTAACTGTATTAATTATGAAACTATACATGGCCATTTTCAAAAATTCGTATAAAATTGGAAAACGTCCAACAAACTGCAGGATATTTTGAACAATGACCATCAAATTGAGTTTTTTCGTGATATTTCTGGTACATATTTTGTAGTTTTTAAGTGCTTAGTAAAAGAGCTAAAGAGTATATTTTTTAGTGTTTCAACTTCCGATACCTAGTTATTAGTATATTATAATATATAAACTAGTGTTTTACACGTGAAGAAAAATTTTGTATTAATTTCGAATAGACTTACGTCATATGTTGAATCCTTTAATGAGTAATTGACGTAAAGGAATACACTTATTAGAAACAAATAACCAAATATGATTAAATCCTTCAATATATCATTATGTACATGGTCGACATAATCAATGCTGTCTGAAAAAACGAATAAAAAGTCAACAAATAAAAGTGAGTTAAGAAATATTTCAAAAAAATTCACGGACACTTATTGTGTGTGTGTTTTTTTTTCAATTTTTGAAATATCAGCAAACGCAATTTATTTTGATATTATGTACCTACTCTATATTTTATACTTATATCTGAAAGTTCTGCGATCTCCAATCGTGTGGAACAAAATCATGTTCTTTTTTTTTTGGGGGGGAGGGGGTTGTGGCAAATTTTATTTCACCCCTGGTGGTAATTTTTGTAAATACGGGCCTGGTTGTTTAAGAAGTGTTGTGTTATTCAGTTTCTTCTTCTTAAAACCACTAACAATATAGTTATATAATATTATGTTTGACAAAAATCCGATGTTGGGCTTAATCTTCCTTATGGTGGCCATAGATTAACAATAATCAATAAGTATACTTAGGTACTTTAAATTATAGTGAACATTGCAATTTTTTTAAGCCTCAAACATTCTGAAAACGTTGATTTGCTCTCTCCAAAACAAACATGTATTTACGTGCCTGGTCATGACTCATGAAATATTTGTGTATGATGGTTTTGAATATGTTTTCGATTGTGTTAATTTTAATAACGCATTAAGATTTTGGCGTTATCGTTATAGATTTTCTTGCACAGTACGATTCCATACGAGAATAAATGACGATAACGTCATAAAAATTATTGATGAAAATTGTCATCACAAGCACCAAAAGTAGAAATTAAATTTATTGAAAAATGTTGTTTGTTTTTTACTTTTATTATTATATTATGACGAAATAAATAAATAAATAAATAAATAATTTTTAATTTTTCACGTTAGGTAATCGTATTTTATTATTTGAAAATATTTAACGGCCATGAAAAAATGTCTTTCCGGCGAATTGTCCTAGATCCATTTTACTCGTTAATTATTTTAACATAAATTATTCATAGGCTATGCTATGATGTTATGACTGTAATAAATATAATATACATTGTAAAATAATATATTAAATAGAAAGTGGATAGATACATAATATTATTGTTACAATAGATAATATAAAGTCATTATGAGCACTTACCGTGGAATGGGTTTAGAAGTGAAAGACATTTTATCGTAAGTATCACACAAATCCACTAAAAATAAATAAATAAATAAAATAAAAATAAATATTTAGTTATTGATCATATTAATTTATAATCTTATGACATTCATTTTAAATACATGATATCGGATAGCGCTATTATTATTAGTATTATATTTGATAAATTCCGTCACGTAGACCTAGTTTAGGTACGTCAGTTGGTCGTAGTACAAATTGGTCATATACAATAATTAGTCGTGCGGTAAATTGGTCGTTTGGTAAATATATATAAAAAAACAAAAAATAAGTCTTCGATATATATAAATATATAAGTGTAAGTTAGTTTGTCGGATGTTGGGTCGATTCGCCGTTCGTCAACGCCTGGGGACATTTCGGCTTGATAATCGACAATTTTGTATCTACTTTTTATCATGTAAAAATATCATATAATATAATCACAGATATATATAATAAACTATATAATATAATATATAATATATTTAAAATAAGATATATATCTGTGCGTATAATGTATAAGAATTGATTAGTTAACCAACTAACACTAAAAGTGGTCGACTCGCTACGCTCGTAGACGGCCTTCGCTTCGCTCCATAAATCAAAAATATCCTTCAACTTATTGTGTCACATGGAGACATTTCGGCTTAATAATAATTGGCAATTGCGTATAATATATACTTTTTATCATGAAAAATATCACGTATAATTTATGTAAGTCCGACCAATCAACCATATGACCAATAATTGACCATACGACCATTTTACCACACGACTAAATTATATTCTACCAACCTTTACCATGACCAATTATTAACTGTAACCCCATAGATATGATCAACAAACTGTACATAATTAACATGGGTAATAATCATTGAGTGTATACTGTACACATGGCGAGTGATATTTCAATAATTGCGGACAAATATCAAGGGCGGATACAGAAGTTCTAAACGGGTGGGGCAATTCATTAGTTATAACTTTATAAGTTAAAAAAAAAGTCATCATGTGAAAAAATTTCATTTTCTGGATAAGGAAAAATTGTAATTGACATCATTATACTGTAGATTATATTATATTTGTTTAAAAAAAACGAATTAATCTTTATACAATTTTATAAATAAATACTTACTAAAAAATCAGAAATACCAAAAAAAATTACCGCATTTAACCAATTACCAACTAATAAAATATAGTACAAATAAAATATTTTAAAATATAAAATCTTTTTTCCTATTAGTTTTTGCAAAAATATTTCGCAATATATTTTGCAATTATTTCATCTATGTCTTTATATTGATATATATTGGTAACAATGAATAATCGCTAATCCAGAAAGCCTTCTTTGTAACATATTTCATTGCAGTCAAGTTTTTATTCTTTTAAGAGCTGAAAAACATCTTTCTGCCGAAGCTCTACTTAGCGATAAAACCACTGTAGTATAGCCATTGATTAAAATATATACTAAATTGTATATTAATTTATGGTATAGTATCTAGCTCATCGGGTAGTTAATTTAAAATAGACTGCAAAATTCCTTCGTCCTGTTAACCAACGCCAGTTGATATAAATGTGGTAAAATAGATAAATTGGTTACTGGTTTTATCGTAAAAACTACGACTGTTAAACTGTTTTGACCCAACAGCGAAAAAACTACCTAAAAAAAATTACAAACGGAATATTTCATATCTTTTTTTGCGAACGGTGGGGGCGATTGCCCCCATTGCCCCTCCCTTGTATCCGCCGTTGATAAATATACATTATTGGTGTAGAATTTATTGGATAATATCGGAAAGGATATTTTAAACAGTGTTTGGAACTTAATAATAGTATAACAAAAATTGAGAACTCGTAACAATAATGTGATTATAATACGACTTCCAATTTTTTTTTTTTTTTTTTGAAATCGTGGGCAATGAGGAAGAAAAACGTGTGAAGAGGTAAGCTTAATAAAGACATAAAAATTTAAAGATTATAGGCTAATCCTGCATAATATTAACGGTTTATTTGAACTGTACCTACATTTGAATTTTGTTACTCATTCAACGTTTTTATCTCAAAGCGTTGGTGTTACCGTTGACCGGAAATAGCATCCATCTACATGACTTTTATTCCAAAATTGTATTGTAAAAAAATATTAACCGTTTTCAAACAACGACAAGACGTGCAGGAATAACTATATAATAATTTGTACTTCGTAATTTCGATTACATATTATACAAATTTTCATGTCACTGTTTATTCTAGTAGAAATTGTTGACAAACTAAATTAGTGTTCGAGATGTTATAATATCATCTCTTTGTAAACAAGTATAAACACAATTATTAACATCACGTTAAGGGAATCAAGTATGGACTTATGTTTAGCAAAAGATTGTGTTAATATATATTGGCTTAATTCGAATGCAATTGAAAGTAAAAGCCAAAAATTTATAAAAGAATTGGATGTTTTACATATTTTATGTTATGTGTGATGTATTTTAATTTAATAAAGTTCGAGATAAAGTTTTGTAATCGTGACTACTATAGAAGACTCACATTTTTATAAACTGATCAGTGGTGAATTTGAGGTGAGGGGTGATGTGGGTGGTCATTCTCCTCGCTCCAGTAATTTTTTAAATTATCGTAAATTCACTTCAATGTAGGTTATCTGGTAATAATACAATATTATAAAAATATTTTACGTTAGTTATACTATTATTTTATTATGTCATAGTTGTTAATAACTTAGTTCGTGTTTGCTTATTTTTTCGATATCAATGAAGTAGGTAATTGAGGTGTACTTACAGATTTGAATATCTGGTTAAATATGTTTTTGAATTAAAATCAAGTTATTATACGAATGGGTAAGGTATGTATCCAAATTCCAAATAAATATCATAGAATAATATTAAATAACATATCATTCATTCAAATCCAAAATGCTACAAAAAAAAAGAAGCTTTAAATAATCCAGTATAATAGGTATCAATTTTCGTAATATTTGTAAAAATCAAGTAAAAAATGTAAAAAAAAAAAATTCTAAATAAAATTTTTATAAACTTAATTGTTTTATAATGGAACAAATTTATAGCTTAGTTAGTATTGTAAGCACTTATAATAAAAAAATTGCAAAATTTATCAAATTTATCATTAGATACAATCTATTAAAGTCTGAGCGATAAAGTCCATTTTTAGAGATAATAATTATTAATAATATTGATTAATGATTTCCCCCTTCTCGTTTATGTGTGATATTTTTTTTTACTATTCCTGTAATGAATGTTTTGGTGTTTCCGCTATTCATTAAGACAACCAAAATACTATTAAACGAGAAGAAAAAATATGACACGAAAGATTGAATAACATAAAATGACGAGCAGTCGACATCAATCCATTTAGAATTTGACTTGTATCTCGTATCTCGTATCAAATAGTTTTTTTTGTTCAGAATAAAAAAACAAAAGGACGTACTTCGCATTATGGATATTCTTCGTACCTCGAGTGGGATACTCTTGGTGGGTGTGTTGAATTAAAAAAAAATGATAAACCATTTCTTCAATAAAACGATTCTGAGTGGTGCTTTAGCTAATATACAATAATAGTAATTGTCAATATGTTTAAAAATTATTGTTATTTATATCAGCATGAATATTAGAGTAAATTGACCTATTATCAAGTTTAAAGGTAAGATCTTTATATATGTATATAAGTGGGATTTCATGATATTTCAGTTTTTAAGCGAGTTGTGATTATTTTCAAATTGTTATATTTTAGACACTTATAATTCACTTGAAAACTGAAATATCTTAAAAAACCAACGTAATATTACTCAATTAAGTCAATTTACTCTAATATTAAAGCTGATGACATAAAATTGATTCCACCGAACGCAAATTTGCGATGATGTACATTGATAAGACGAAGACAACACATACCGGTTTAGCGTTTTCTTAAGAATTTTTTTAGTTTGGTGTTTAGTTAAAATTATTAATTGTATCCTTATTATTTTTTTTTTTATATATACTGTATGTAAATGGTCACCCTTGCAAAGAAAGTACTTTTGATACTTTGTATTCTTGAATCACGCAGTTCTTTTTAAATTGGCGTGCTCGAAATCCCCCGGAAAAATTTTTTATATAACCAAAAAAAAACAGGTTTATACTTACGAAATCCAAAATGGATACTATACGGGTGCCGTACCGTACATCGGTACAGCCTAGTAAGCACTTTTTGGAAGCTGTTGAATCCATTATTGGCCTGGAAGTCTGTACTGATGTATGTATGATATTGCAGTTTTCTGTTTTCAAGAATAAAAATTACGAATGGTCATAAAATATATAATAATAATAATAATTATAAAATGATACACTGTACTTATACGTGAATTCGTACGAATAAATTATGACTGTGCAGTATCGAGTAGAGATGTGACTAGGGCAGAGACGTAACCAGGAATTTACAGCTAGAGTTGCATAATGTTGGGCAAAATAAATCTAGTTTGGCCAATATTCCGTGACTCAAATCCCTCTCATGATGAAAAAAAATCACACATGACAACCTCATTATTATCATGTTTAATATGTGGAAAAAGGAAGTCGGACATACTTCGCACCACGGATATTCTTCGCTCGTCAGGTGAGATATTCTTGGCGGGTTTGTAGAATTTTAAAGAAACGATAAATCATTTCTTCAATAAGACGATTCTAAACGAAGGAAGTTAATAATATAAGGAATAAGAATAGTCGTCTTTTTCAACAGACCCACAAAGAGTATTTGACCCGAAGAGTGAAGAATATCCGTGGTGCGAAGTTTGTCTGGTTTTCTTGTCTATACTTTACTTTACTTTGTATTGTGGGAATTTCAAATTTTTTCCTTTTGTTTTTCATTTTTCATTAATTTTTTTATGTGTACATATTTTCACATAGAAATAATTGTCAAAAATTTTAATCAACAATGTTTTGAAACCGAAATTTTCTCTAGATGGTTCTTTAAAGAGATAAATTTTCAAATTTCTTAGTTGTTTTCTCAAAATATAGGGAAAACCAACAAAATTTGGGAAAAAAAAACTTGGATACTATGTTTTTTTAATCTAATCTCTATGAAAATTTAAACATAAGGTAGATAATAATATGAGAAATGTTTTGGGACTAGAAAATTTTGAAAATACAAAAAAAAAGTGTTTGAATATTTTTTTCTAATACTTTTATTTATGTTTAAATGTTTTTGTGCAGAAATAATTGCCCATAAGTTTCAACTAGCAACCTGTAGAAACCGGTTTTGTCTCTTGGTGGTACTTTAAATAGGCTATTTTTAGAAATCCTCAATTATTTCTCAGAAGTAGAGTAAAATAAGGTAAAGTAAGGTAAAGTATAGACAGGCGAGACGGACATTCTTCGCTCCTCGGATCCAATACTCTTGGTGGGTGTGTTGAAAATGATGACTTTTATTATTATTTATATTATTAGTATACTTTGCTCAGAATTGTATTATTGAATGAATTATCTATCGTTTCTTTAAAATTCAACACATCAACCATGAGTATCTGACACAAGGAGCGAAGAATACCCATGGTGCGAAGTATGCTCAACCTTTTTAAGTCTAAAATGACAAGAAGAACATTTTCAATTTTAAATCTAAAAATTCGAAGTAAGTTTAAAATACCAACATAATATTTTTATAAAGTTTGGATTAAAAAAAAGTTTTTGATGTTTTTTTCAAATTTTATGCAGTTTTTCCCAAATTTTTGAAATTGTTGATAAATGACAAAAAAGTAAAGTTTCGTATAGACAAGAAAGCCGGACACTTCGCACCACGGATATTCTTCGCTTCTCGGGTCAAATATTCTTGGTGGGTGTGTAGAATTTAAAAAAAACGTTAAATCATTTCTTCAATAAAACGATTCTGAACGAAGGAAGTTAATATTATAAAGAACAATAATAGTCGTCATTTTCAACAAACCTACCAAAAGTATCTGACTCGAAGAGTGAAGAATATCATTGGTACGAAGTATGTCCGGCTTTCTTGTCTTTACTTTATTTTATTTTAATCTAATTAATTTTTTTTTTATCTAATATGTAAAGGAAGGAAAAAAAATTAATAAAAAAAAAAAATATTAGAAAATTGTCAATATTTTTTTTTCACATTTTCAAAATTTTCTTACGCCAAATTGTTTCTCATATAATTGTTTGTCTATGTTTAAATATGATAAAATTTGTATTAAAAAATTATGGTTTTTGAGTCTAAAAAAAAAAAAAAAAATGAAGAATAAATATAAACTTCATTGTAGAAACACTAAATTCTTCACTTTGTTCAGAATCTAAAAAAATGTTAGAAAAACTTTGCATTTGTTTTCACATTTTCAAATTTTTCTTGCGCCAAAATATTTCTTATATTATTATCTATGTTTAAATTTGTATAAAGTTTGGATCAATGATGGTTCCCGAGTTTTTTTTGTCAAATTTTGGGTATTTTTTTCAAAAAATAAAAATTGAAGAATTGAGAAATTCAAAAAATTATCTCTCTTGAGTACCAACTAAAAGCAAATCCGGTTTTAAAAATTTGCTGGTCGAGACTTTTAGACAAGTATTTACATATGAAAAAGTGTTTGCAGAAAAAAAAAATAAACATCTTTGTTAAAGCATTATCTCTTCGCTTCGCTCAGAATCTAAAATTTAAATATCAATATTCCAAAAATCTGTTGTCAAACAGACATATATCATGAGTGGTAAATCCGGAATTCCGTTGTTTTATTCAAAAAATAATTTTGTCGGGCAAATCTTTTTCAAATTTTAGACGCGACAATAAAAGCGTTTACATCAGGTGTAGAATTTAGAACTTTATACGGTTTTAAAAAATGGTAATTTTAAAATGTAACGTATATTTTTGGGATGAAAAAAAAATTATACTATAATGTATTACAATTTTTTCGATTCATATAAAAATCGCCAACTATTCTTGGCACCAGCAACGACGACACGCGACAAGAGGCTTACCTGAAAGTGCACCGCGTAATACAGGCTCTGACGTATTATGACAAAAAGAAATGTATCGTTCCACAATGATTCTCGCTTGTGACAAAATGTTTTTTTTTTTAATTGTATCAATTATAATTATAGCAGTATCTCGGCACACTTCGAGTGTGCTACTAATAGCTACCGGTGTACGTTTACTCAGCGATGAGAAAAAAAAATGAAATAAACCTTCGCATTTTTATAAGATTAATAATAATTACTAGTTTTTTTTTTCTGGTCGCGATACGAACGCGCTTCAAACAAGCGGTAGATAACGTACATAAAGATGATGGTATACAGGTTGTTGTGGGAGGAGAGGGGAGGGGGCTTCTCAATATCTCAACGTGACGTTTGTTGTAGGTATAGTCACACATTTACAAGTGACGACCAGCGTTAGTTACTTGAGACTAAGAGCAATAAAAAGAAATTAAAATATTCATACTTGTGCAGTGTGCTTTTAGATATTGAATGGACTGAGTGGCCATCAGTGGTTTTACTATGACGTTTACTGTTTTTATTGATATTTTCGGCTCTTAATAATTACTATTAGTTATTACATGCATATACCATGGCTTTTCATCATAATTTCATAATTTTAATTTTATATTTTTCATATTTGTATACGTGTCTGGCTTTTATACCTGAATAGGCATCTATTTCACTGTACACAAAAAATTAATACACAATTGGTCAATGCATCCCTTACTTCTGAGCACATATATAATATATATGTAGTTATAGTATATTTTATACTATAACTACTATATAGGGTTACCATATATCTCAGTTATCCCATTGGATCCTCCGTAATTTAGAGTGAAATGTCTATAAAACTCTAAAGTTTATAAATTATGTTTTTTAAGTTACTGAAAATCCTCAAAAATTCCGAAAAATATAATAATTAAATTTATTTAAACAAATACAATCATTTAAAATTGTTTTATTTAAATTTCTGATTATTTTTGTTTTTGTTTACTAAAATAAATACATTTATATGAAACAAAAATAACAAACTATACGTTTAGAAACAATAAGAAACATTGAAATTCATTTTTAGACACTTATAATCATTATTCATTTTATAAAGTTTTATAAATATTAAAATGTAGCATTTAAAAAAGTCAAAATAATTAATATTGTTGTAAAACGCTTTTTTTCAAAATGATCTAAATTTATTGATGCATGTGCTATCAAAAAATAAAACAACCAAACAATTGGTGAAATATTTATTTTACAATACGTGGAGTTTAATGTTGAGCGATTTTAACTATTGTTTTTATTTTAAAATTAAACATTAATTTAAAATTTAAATTAATATTAAAATCCACAAAATGTGCCAAATAAACACACGATTAGGAAAACATGCCCAAACTTATAAAAGACTGCTTCTCTTATCATATATATATATGTTACAGTAAAAGATCTTAAATTTATATTGACGTTATTAACTAGCAATTAACGTTAATAGATAATAATGAATACTTTACAAGCTTTATAACGTTAATTACTAAGGATTTACGATAATTCCAAACAATATTAGTTAATCATGTT
>JAIPRM010011589.1:0-12776 GCA_025469315.1 Stegophylla sp. TES_Ste_2020
ATATGAATATAATTGTATTTAATTTTCAGGTCTATTATACATCCTGACTTCCAAAATGTATGAAATAAAAACATACAAAAAATGAGAAATTCCCAATTTTTTCAAAGTTTTGTACTTCAAAATTGTTCAAATGTTTTTGAAAATTATATAAAAATTATGCGTGTAACTATTTTTAATAGTTATGAAAGTTTCAAATGTTAACTCTATTACTTTTGAAGTTGTGTTAAAAAACTAAAATTTGAATTTATGAAAATTCAGGTTATGACGAATTTTACCTACCGTTTTTTTTGTCAATTCTTTGAAAGTTTTTTCATACGTACACTTAGAAAAAGTATTGAGAAATTTGAAAAATAACATCTCTGTAGTATCATCTGGGTGTGATTCCAGATCTATAAAATTACTGTTCGAAACCTTTAGACAGGTATTTCTATACAAAAAAGTGTTAACAGAAGAAGATGAAATAAAGACAAAAATGTAAAAACATTGTAAAAACAAACTTCTTCGATTCATTCAGAATTTAAAACAGAATTAAATGTCCCACCGCACACTTTTGAATTTGCTACTGCACACTTAGATATTGCTATTGCACAATGCGTGTGCTACTGTACACTAAAATAGGCGCTGGTAACATGGATAGTTTGCATTGCTCTTCAAATATTATTATTATTACTATGACCCACGTATGTTATTAAATTATATTATGTTCTCAATTTTGTGGTTAAGGTCACAATATATATATATATATATATAATATGTGTGTGTATATTATACGTCATGATCAATATAGAGAAACGCTTGATTCAATTTAACTATTCTATTATTAAATTACAGGAATAGTCGAGCAAAAACGTTCAAATAACAACCCGGAACGTTTTTCGTCGATTATCTCAACGAATTATGGATCAGATATCAAAATGTTTTTTTCTATTGTACTTTAACAATCAAATATTACACAAATATATATTTATGTTTTTGAATCTTGACAAAAGTATAATTTTGAAACTACCTATTATCATAGATTAAATTTAAACACATAAAAACATAAAATAACATAAAATAACAATGAAACTAAAATGATATTTTTTTAAATTTCTTCGAATCCTTTATTCGTGCATATTGTATACACTTTACTTTCTAAAATAAAAACTTATTAATTCATTTTACGATTATATTTGATCTACTGGTATCCAAAAAATTTCTAGATTCTTACATTATTTTATTTAATTATTTCATTTCAAAAATTTCAAAAATTTTAAATCAACAGCAAGTGAAAAAACGGGATTAATACGGGACAGACTTGAAATTACTTAAAAGTTTGTCAGGACAACAGGACACAGAATTGAAATAAAGGACAATCCTGTATAAAACAGGACGTATGGTCACCCTACAATATCACATGTTTTACTATTTTTTGTCCAAAATTTTCACAAGCATCCGATAATTAGATCACAATGGTCTTTTTTCAAAAAGGAGTACGTTAAACGAATATTTTACATTTATAAATGGTGCGCATCCGATAATTGGGTCACGACTAAAATATTTCTATGAAAGACTTAATCCTTTTGTAGTGGAACATAATATGAGCGCACTTTGACGCAGTATGGTCTACGGGAAATGATCTGATATCACCCTCCCGCCTCTTCAAAGCATTACTTAAATTCCATCGTTGTCGTTAAAAATGTCATCTTCTTAGCACTTCAAAAGTGTTGTTTTTCGTCATTTTGAATAGTTTTTCTAGAGTAAGTAAGTGCTACTGGAAATACTTTTTATCCTTTTTTTCAAGTGTCATAAAGTTTGATTTGATGAATTATTTGTATAATGCTTTTGAAGTTTGAATTTTGACAAATCGGATAATTTTCAAATTAAATAATTATTATTCTTTTTTTTTTATTAAATTCTTAAATGTAGTTTTAAATTTTAGATCTACCAAAAATTATTTGAAGGAATTGACGTTAATCAGTGATAATAAATAAAGGGGGGAGGCACTGACTTTTCCTGGTTAACATCCCTCGGGACAAAATGTTAAATAAGAAACTGACTGAAATATAATCTCACTATTCGTGCATAAGATACGACTAATATAAAATTAAAATCAAATTAATTAAAAATTAATTTCGTAATATTACTGGAATCCCGCCTGTGTCATTAATTTGAAACTTTGTGAATGGTTTATTTGTGAGCATGTTATAAAGATAAACTTATTTAGATAAAAAATTTATTATCATTTATCTTATCTAAATGGTTTAAAAAATGTTTATTTTATGTTTGGTATTTCTAAGATAAGTAACTGTGTTGTGTATCTGGATAAATAAATGCTGAGTATTTATTTATTTTTTTAACGTAAACAATAAACAATTTTATAACTATTGAATACAAAATTACAATGTCATATCAAAAAACTAACATTAAAACGTGTTTAAGATAGACATTATAAAAATTTGTATTGTCTTTTCTACTTAACCGTCATATACATATAAAATATATTTTAATGTTACACACTCAAGTATTTTTGCCAATCAAATTTTTATAGTTACCAACTTTGTGGTTTTACGCAAGCAATGCTGATAAAATATTGATTTTATATTATATAGAAAAATATTTTTCAACTAACTTTGTATTTGCATAGATAATATTGTTATATTATGTTGGCACGTACAAGTTTCTTGTATTGTCGTTTTACCGGAAAACAAATAACGTCGATGGAATTCATATTCAGTTTACGGCTTACTCGTATTTTACCATTTTTTCTCAATATTTCAGTAGTTATTTGCTTTGTTATATTTTGCTCGTGATCCGAGCACGTTTTTCATTAAAAAAAAAAGTGTTTTCCCGAAAAAGGAAAACAAATACGTGATATACAATTCGACGTAATACTACCCCAGATCCTTTTTCTCTCGGCTCAACACGTAAAACATTTAAATTCGAATTGGAAAAAATTTATTAATAAAGGTATTCATTAAACATGGGAAGACTTTGAATATATTTTTGTTGATTATATTGGAATATGTTTTTGCGTTCGGGTCAGGTAATGATCTGCATCATTATTTTTATTTGCTGGATATTCTACTGAATTATTTATTTCGATATATACATTTTATGTGAAAAAATACCTCACAGTTATAAAATATAATAAGAAAAATAGGCAAAGAACTCAAAACTGAGCCATACAAAAATGAATGGCTTCGGTGAAACATTTTTATTTTATTTTGTCATTCCTTAGTGCACAAAACGACCCATGAGAAAAAAAATATGCTTAATTTGTGACAATAGTAATGTAAAATAAGGCCAATCATTTCCGTTAATGGCTACACAAATATGTCTTAAATCTAATATTTTGTTCCACATTAATATTGAGCAATAATTAAATATGTAATTGTCAACAAATGTTTACAGATTTTATCAATTAAAGTTGAATAACTTAATAATAAATAATAAAAAGCTGGCCATACTTTGCCCCATGGGTATTTTTCGTTCCTCGGTGGGACTTGGTGGGTGTGCTAGATATTAAATAAACGATAATTGATTTCAAAAATTAAACGGTTCTGTTTAAGATTTTTATACATTAAGATAGTAATTATTATTATTGTTAGTTTTATACGGCATCTGTTTATCAATTGTATTAAACTATTACCTACATAATAATAAATCATGTCAATTAAGTGGATTAAATTTTTTTACAGCGTAGACACTACACATTTTTTATCTCTACTATAAATGTGAACAAATAATAATTTCCTCTTCAACACAAACTGAATATTAACAATGGTATAATGTAGGGTGACCATACGTCCTGTTTTATACAGGATTGTCCTTTATTTTGGCTCTGTGTCCTGTTGTCCTGACAAACTTCTCTTAGGACCCTTTTTGTACCGTTTCATTTCAAGTCTGTCCCATATTAATCCCGTTTGTTCACTTACTGTTGATTTAAAATTTTTGAAATGAAATTACTGAATCAAATAATGTAAGAATCTAGAAATATTTTGGATTAACAAGTTTTTTTTAGAAATTAAAGTTTACAATATGTATGAATAAAGGATTTGAAGAAATTTTAAAAAGTATCAATTTAGTTCCAATTGTTATTTTATGTTTTTCAAAATAATGTTTTTATGTGTTTAAATTTAATTTATAATAGGTAGTTTAAAAATAATACTTTTGTCACGATTCAAAAACATAAATATATATATATATATGTGTGTGTAATAAATACTTATTTATTTAAAAATATTATGAAAAATATTTTTGTCCTGTATTTTATTTTCTTAAATATGGCCACCCTAATATAATATAGTATTTAAAACCATTTGAAATTTTGATTATCCTTAATTGCTGGTTCCTTTAGTAGGTTAAAACTTACCATCTCAAACACTTGATGCCATTATTAATTATTTATACCAGAGGTGGCAATTCTATGACACGTGAAACAATTTTTAATAATAATTACAGGAATCATTATGGTAAATCCAAATTGTGTTTATTCTGAAACATTGTAACGTAGTCTAATTTATAGTACAGCAGCAGGAATTATATAGGTTAGTTTGTTACTTTATTGCGTGCTAAACTTTTTTGAATTTTTTTTTTTTTATAATTTATTTATTTTATCACCGTACATGAAAAATGTAAATACCAATAAACCTGTAACTTATGTATTAGTGAGTTTACGATTTTCCACACTTGAAACAATAAATTGAAAATATAAAAAAACCAAGAACGAAAGTAAATCTATAATAATTTTTTGTATTTATTAACAGTTATTTGAACCGAAATAATAAATTGGAGGTTGTTAACAATAATTATTCATCGAGCTAATTTCTAGAAAATCTGACCGTGAGTAGAAAAATGTGTTAGAAATTTCTGAGTAAAATTTATTTCCAACGAATTATTATTATACATATTTTTTGAAACTCTGATTGAAATAATATCAGTTCCGTGCACAGGTATTTACTGAGCCACATTTTAAAATGATTTGTTCAAAAATAATCATCGTTGTAATACACCACTAGCTTCTTCAACATAGTCGTAACTAGGTTCTTATGTTTAGAGGGACTGAAGTTTCAAACTATTTTTTTTTTTTTTTTTTTTTTTTTTTTTTTGAAAGGGTGTAATACATGATAATATAGTACCATAATAATAAAAATAGGGAAGGACGTACAAGTACACGATAAACTCGAAAAGTAGTGAGTACATTTTTTTTTCGGTTGTATCTAGGTACTTTTAAAAATTGAAAAGTTACATTTAGTAGATTAAAAAAGATTATAAATAATTTATAATTTGTAACCACGCATTTGCCGTGTAAATGTAAAGACTACAATAATACTGCGATTGATAATAAAGCTAAGTTTTTGACGAGCAAATTATTTTTAATAAATATTAATGCTGAACAGAAAATTAAATTGTAGATCCATTCATTCGCTGATACGATTATATTATTTAGTTCTATGGATTAGTAAAAATATGATAAATATTTGATTAATTTTGATAAATATTGGGGGGGGGATCAAGCCCCCTCCCTCCTTAGTTACGTATATGCTGTTCATTCCATCTTGAGTCTAAAAATTAATATCATAATATGAAAAATGGTAAACGCATACCTATGATATTGATTTCCATAAAGGTACGTGTATGTTAGTTTCCGTGTAAAACATTGATTGATGTGATCCAATTTGTAATGCGTTTTATCTGAAAGAAAGAATCTATACTGAAAATCGGCCCCCTAGTCGAATGCAGTATATTTCTCATCCGCAGAGATGACAATTAAATAAATTGAAATTCTGTATATGGGTTAAATTCATTAGACTCGCAGTCGTAGTAACAATAATTTCAAGGTGAAACTACCAATAGAGCACACTCGTAAATAACCTTCACGGCTCATTAAATAAAATTGTAAAACGGCGTAATATTAATAATTAATATAATACATTATCAGTTTTACCGTGTTAATTAATATTCTAATAACGTTTCTACCGGATGCACACTGGCACAGATAACCTCAAGTTCGCCACGGGGTCAACACAAAGTCTGCGTTATTATAATAATTAATAGTACTGATAAAAGAATACCAGTAGGTACATAATAATTAGAATATTAGTAATTAATGCATTATGTAATGTGTAATATTTTTTACCTGCGTTATGGACAAGACGTGTTTTATGTGTACTGTGGACTGATGGATATAAATTATTTAAAAAAGAACGTATAGTTTCGATTCGATTTGGAACGAAACTGGTCAGTTTTACGTAAAATAATGTAAATTTTTTCTCTATAAAAACCTCACGAGATATTTTATTTTTAATCCAGTAGAAATTTTCTCTTGCCAAAAGATATTTAACGTGTTTTTCTACACGGAATATAATTTTTTAAACTTTGGTTCAATGATTAACTTTTTACAAGCGTTTAAATTTTGAATCATGGCTCAAATGACGGTTAATCCAAATAATAGTTAATATTTTTTTCTTTATAATTGCGTAACATAATATTTTACAAAACTAATCATTTACACAAATAATGAAATGAAAATGGATTATTAAATTATTAAATAATAATTGTTGAATACACTGAATGTAATACTAATAATTTTTATTTTTTACATTTTGAACGAAGTGAAGAAGCTGATGTTTTTACAATGATGTTTATTTTTATTTTTTCTATGAATACTTTTTTTGTATCGAAATATTTGTCCAAAAGTCTCGACCAGCAATACTTTGAAACCGGATTTGCCTCTCATTGGTACTTTAGAGAGGTCATTTTTTAAATTTCTCACTATCTATTTTTTTTTTTTTTTAAACTACCAAAAATTTGACAATAAAAGACTCGGAAACCATTATTTTTTTATTCAAACTTTATGAAAATTTAAACATCGAAAGAAAATAACATGAAAAATGTTTTGCCATAAGAAATTTTTGAAAATGTTAAAAAAAATTTAGGCATTCTTTTCGAACACCTTTTTTTCTCATTAATTTCCCCTTTTTTTTATTTATTAGGTAAAAAAAAAAGTAATCTATAGACATAAAAGCCGGACATACTTCTCACCACAGATATTCTTTGCTCTACGGGTCAGCTACTCTTGGTGGGTGTATTGAAAATGATGACTATTATGTTGTTCTTTATATTATTAATTTCCTTCGTTCAGAATCGTCTTATTGAAGAAATGATTTATCATTTCTTTAAAATTGTATACACACACCAAGAATATCTGACCCGAGGAGTGAAGAATATCCGTGGTGCGAAGTATGTATGTATGTAACTGAAATTTCGCTCAAAATCATTTTATTGAAAAAATAATTTATCATTTCTAAATTGACGAATCCAGAAGAGCATCTTACCCGAGGAGCGAAGAATTCCCTAAGGTGAGAATCTCGTCATTTTTACATTATTTCTTTGGAAACTTACTCTGAATACGAAGTTAATGAATATAATAAATAATTGTTTTTAATTGTTTACTATTTTGTACAGTTTTGTTAAATATAAAACGTTCAAATTCATATTTATTCTGATCGTAAAAATACGAATTTTGCATTGCTATTTTATTGTGAGCTGTTTAATAAAAAATATAAAATAATATCTATTTATATCAATTGATATTCGGGTATACACAGTACACACTATACAGGATTTATCAACAACGAGAGAAAAAGATTGCGATATTACCACGTTGTACTCTGAATGTGTTTATTTCGTAAAATGGTAGTCATAAAAGAAATATCTTTTTGCGTGAATTGTTCTTTCAAACCCCCTCCCCCCTAGTTGAATCTACGCTACTGTGTATAAGCCCACTTCTACGGTCAATTTTTTTATTATTAATGTCGCAACAAAATGTTATTTTCAAATGTATATGTTATCAAAAATAATTTGAATGAACTACAAAAATATATTTTTTTATGAAATGTAATAAATTCACTTTCTCTTATGAACTTGACACTTATAGTGTGTTGTTGCGGGATCGTGGGGGGAAGCCCCATTCACCGATGGCAATTTGATCAAAAATTATCGGACCATTTCTTTGAAAAATTCTAAATACACTACTGAGTTACGTTTATATAACTTGTGAGGGCAATCGTTTTCGTTCCAAGGTAGTATAAACGACTTTCTTTAATAACGATAATGGATTTTGAAGTCGTGAATCGTATTTAAACTCAAATATTTCCCTAATAATTGCCATAATATCTTACCTTTTGAGAACAGCAAATAGTTGCGCCGATATGTGTTATTTAACGGAAACACTGTTTTGGATCTAGTGGCGTATTTGAGGGGAGGGCGAAAGGTGGATCGCCCCCTCCTTGAGTTTATATGTTATATTTTACATATTTTATAATTATAACTATTTATCTACCATGGACCATTTAGAAAAAAAAAAAAAAGAAAAAACGATTTTACTGTAACTATTCATACTTTGATACTTGTAGCTAGTGAATACTAGTGAATAATTAATTTAAAATTTTAATTTATGTGAAATTAAGAAACACTCGTTAAAATCTGTTCAATTTGTCATTGATAACAATGATTTTTTTTCTATAACAAGATTTAAACAAATATTATTTTTTATGAAATACCAATTTCATTTAAAAATTATAAATTTATAATAATAGATATGTATTATCAAATTCTTTTAATTGTTATATGTTATCAATTTTATGAATATGACTTGGTTATATGGTTTATTTAAAAAGCTTGAGGAGACTGAATGTCTGAAAGGAAACTGCAAAGAAATTATTTTTATAAGTAGCGTAGCTGGTAATTTAATTAAAATTTTAATCGAGTAACATTATTTGCTATAAAATTACTTTTTAAAAATTAAAAAAAATTCATGATTACAATAATTGCATTGATTTTAATGTATAATTTATAAGTTGTATCTCTATAGACGATGGTAGACGAATAGTAGTTGTAGTCTGTAGATACCTGATAAATAGTTTGAAATATAGTCTAGCGATTGGTTTTACATGAAAAAAGCAATGTGACGCTTAAAAGTGATACAGCTCAATTTCTTGTTCAATAAGTTTTAAACGAACAACATAATAATACATCATTATTTACATTGTGATCATTAATAATTGAAAAGGACATTTTTTGTCAACTGTATTTATTGTTCGATAAAATATTGCTTCTAAAACAACAACTTTTCAATGGCTTACGACCGCATTTTGAATCGCGTGGGATTTTTAATTATCATAAACACAATATTATTGTATCAATCGATTAATTGTACGTACCATTTTGTGTAAAAACCTTTTCTTTCTCCAAATATGTTATTATCATTAGCAGAGACGCATTTATTATTTCGTCACTCGCCTCATTCACCAGTCATTATTTTTTTTTCCTTTATAATTATATTTAAAAGGCTTTGAATGTATTTTTATAAAATCAATAATTTGAACAAACGATATAAATTATTAACGATGTACGTATAATATATATTTCTTATGGTTTACAAATAAAAAAAATCCGAACATACTCCGCACGATGGGTGTACTTCGCACGACGGGTGGTATTCTCTTGACGGGCGTATTAAATTTTAAAGAAACGATAAATCATTTCTTCAGTAAAACGATTCTGAACGAAGGAAATTAATAATATAAAGAAAAAAAAAATGCAAAAATTCGGAGAGCTGGGCTGGAATCGAAACTGGTACTGTCGGCGTGCTAGGCCGGTTCGGTCTTCAGACTTATAATCGAATAATAATAAACTGTAACATTGTTTTAAAGCTGTACTAAGTGTCGAGTTTGTGCTTTATGAACGCTTAGGGTTAAATATTTTCAAAATATACTATCAAAAAAAAAAAAAAAAAAAGGAAAAATTTTAAAAATCCCTATAGTGCGATATTTTGGTGTTCACTAGTTGGGTCTGCCGTCTGAGGATAACCACAAATTAGATCTCAAATGACCCAAATTACTCAAATTGGGCCTCCGTATATTTTTCGTGTACATAAACTGGGTTCCCATTTTTTTTTTTTTTTTGAGTACACGAGTTGGGTCCCCGTGTATTTTTTTATCGATTCCGCCAATGTTCATATACGTATAATTTTAATATGCAATACGAGTACGAGCAGTATGTTACAGAAATAATCGAAAACAACAATTTTTTATATATAATATCTAATATATAAAAGCAAAATATTATGTACATTAAAAATCTTCAGTTTATTTCAAATATTTTTTCCGTTCCTTTTCCCACTTTGCATATTAGTTTCATTGGAGAAGGCTTAGGTTGAAACATTTATTAAATTATCATAACTAGGGTCCGGATTTTTAGGTCATAAAAAAGTTAAAATATGATGCTAATATTCTCTTTAAATTGTTTGAAATATTCTCTAAAAAAATACAAAAAAATATGCAAAAATAGTCAAAACATCGCAAAATTTGCTTTAATATGTGGGAAAAAAATCTAATATAAAAAGATTCAGAACTTAAAGGTCGTCCGCGGTACGACCTTTAATAATTCGAAATTACGATACAGATAGGTAAAGGCAAAAATAATAGATATCTAATATAATATATCATAATTCCTTTAATATATTGTTTTAATAAACAAATAACAAAAACATTATTCTTTTAGAATAATGAGAAAAATTTTATTGTATTTAATTAAATAATAATATTAATAAAAAAATTAATTAGTTTGTTTTGCTGTAAATATGTACGAAATATTCCAAAATATGTCAAAAAAGCAAAATATTCTCTATCTTTCAAAATATTCTCAAATATGCAAAAAAAAAAAAAAATTTCCTATGTACTCTATATAGACTTTATAGATTTGTGATTCTCATAAAACTGTACACACTGAATAACGATATGCAAAAACCTAAAAATTCGGACTCTAATCACTCTGGTCGTTGTAAATTTTTATTTTATATTAAACACATTACTTTTTACCATCAGTAACGCCATAGTCAAATGATGTTACCGACATGCATTAACGTGCATTAAAAATATATTTTGACTTTCATGTTTGCGTAAATATGTTTTGTAAATATTTTACCTTTTTGTTTCTGTGACACATAATATTTAAGTGTTTTTCCTTTGTAACCACCTCACGAATGTACGAAGAAAAACATGAAGTGTCTGCTGTCATAAAAAAGCTAAATAAATCGAAATGGGATTTTATTTAAAACCGAGTCAGTCGAGTTTGAACGACATGTTCGTTTTGTAAAACGAAAAATCCGACATCTTAAATGAATATCGATAGTAGGAAATTGTAAATAAAACAATACAACAATTATTTTTTATTATTATTGTTTTTATTATCTAATCACTATCATGATGGTAATCTGATAAAAATTGTATTCATTTGTAACTTTAAAAGCAAATCATAAAAATAAAATGTGTTGTTCAAAGCAGACATACGGTACACTATATTGTAATATTACTAAAAACAAAAAAAGGCCCGGGGGGAATCATTATCTTTCTACTATTTCTTCAGCTTCGTAAACGTCGTCTTCTGTATCCGGTGGTGGATTTGGGCACGGAACCTCCTCGATATCTTGAATTGGCATCGTGGTTTCCTGTAATCAGTTGAATGGTACACGTTCTTAATAATTTGAAACTTATATTCGATTACAGACTTTATCATATTCGTAGCTATGGGAGAATTATGGAGGGGGGGGTGGGGGATTGAGCTCCCCAATATATTTAAAAGCCCATTCGCAAACATGTGTGACAACGTGTCATTAATTACAAACACTAAACAAATAGAAAAAAAATTTGTTGACAAAACAACACTGTCATTATACTAATTATGTGCCTAGCTAATAATTCTACAATTTATATTTCAGATTAAAAAGACTAAAATCTAATAATCCTGCATTAAGTGAATTGCATCCCAGCGTTATTTTACAGCATTCTAGTATGATTTCACTACTAGGAGAATTGCGTTTTTGTCCCTTGATAGAAACACGGAAAGAAAATCCAAGAAAATAGTGCATTTATTTTGGATGGGCGCATGTAAATTCCACCGATTTACAGGTAGTTGATTTTAAGGTTAGATTTATTGCTTGTAAATTCCACTGGTACCTTTTTTCTACCTGAAAAATGAATGTCAACTCCACATGAAATGGCGCCATTCTTTTGATTATTATTACTACTTTTTGTCGGGACTGCTTTTTATTATTAGTCTCATCTACATAGAATTGTTATTTAGACGATAAATTTGGTAGATAAATAATTCTTGGTGGTGTACACTATGTAATAATGGAAATTATATTTTATACTTTAAGGTATATAATATCTTAAAACTTTGTGGCGTGCAAAACTATTATACATTTTTTATATATTAGTTAGTTACATTTTGTTCGTTTTCACGACGAATACGCTCAGTGAAATTGTAAGTATTAATTTGCTTAAATAATTTTAAATTTTGGAAACAAACAGACTTAAGTTCTGCTTTTTAAATTTCACTTCAAAAACACGTCATCAATATTTAAATAATATAATTCAATCATTCAAAGACAAAAATATCACCATAATGGAATTCATTAAAGCAGCTTCTTATCATTACAAATCAAAATTCTAATATAATAATTACCTATGATAAAAATAAATAAATATTTTTAAAATACAATTTGAACCACACCTTTTTGGGTGTAATAATAATCATTTTAGATTCTGAACGAAGTGAAGAAGCTTATGATTTTACAATGATGTTTATTTTTTTTTCTTTTTTTTTTTTCTCTTTCTGGAAACACTTTTTCGTATAGAAATACTGGACCAAAAGTTTCGATCAATACCTCTAAAGAACTGGAATCATACCCAGATGGTACTTTAAAGAGGTCATATTTCCAATTTCTC
>JAIPRM010011590.1:0-12774 GCA_025469315.1 Stegophylla sp. TES_Ste_2020
GCTGTATCAGAAGATTAACGCAATTAGGGGTGGGTACAAAAAACATGAAAGATTCTTAAAAAATGAGGATGGCTCAATAATTACGGAACAAAACAAGGTTCTGGAAAAATGGAGAGAGTATTTTGACCAACTGCTTAACTGCGAGAACCCTCCTGAAACTTTCACATGGATATCACCAGAACATAACGTCAGTGAATGCCCACCTCCTAGTAGGATAGAAGTAGTAAATCAATTAAATAGACTAAAAAACAATAAAACACCAGGAGAAGATGGAATCCAGGGAGAAATACTAAAAAATCTGGATGAGATAACAATAAATAGAATACATGGTATCATCGAAAATTTATGGTGTGAGGAATAACTACCCAAAGATTGGGGTATAGCGTTAATCTGTCCGATTTATAAAAAAGGAGACCCGCAAATATGCAGTAACTACAGAGGTATTGCCTTATTAGATACGGTATATAAAGTCTTATCATATTGTCTGCTAGATAGAGTAGTACCCATGGCCGAAAATATAATAGGTGACTACCAGGGTGGGTTTAGGACCACAATAGATCCACAACTGACCAAATTTTCATTCAGAGACAAATCATCCAAAAACGTCTGGAATTTGACAAAGAAGTACACATGTTATTTGTGGATTTCAGAAAAGCTTATGACTCTATACATAGAGAAAGTCTTTTAAACATTCTCAAAGATTTCAAATTTCTCAGAAAAATTATTAATCTCATTGGAGCCAGTCTCAATCACACTGATATACAGGTCAAGATAGGTAACGTTACATCACAGCCAACTAGAGTAACGACAGGACTTCGGCGAGGAGATGCTCTGTCTCCAGTACTGTTTAATTTAGTACTGGAGAGAGTTATACGTGAGATGAACACTTTGGAGGGAGTTATATTAGGACAAATCAGAATTGGAATGCTAGTATATGCAGATGATATCGCTCTCCTTGGTGAAGATGATTTAGATACGATAAAGAGATTAGGAAGTAATCTAATAAATACGGCAAAAAAAGTGGGCCTAACCGTTAATGAGGAAAAAACAGAGTACCTTGTGGCTAGCCGAAGAAATAGAGATGGCGGTCGGGAACAATATATCAAAATTGAAGAACTGAAGTTCAAAAGAGTGTCTCAATTTAAGTATTTAGGGTCGATGATAACGGAGGATAACGACATCAAAACAGAGGTGTCAACAAGGATACATCTAGCGAATCGAGGATATTATAGACTTGAAAAAGTCTTGAAATCAAAGTCCTTATCCAAAACTCTAAAAATCAAAATGTACATGTCTCTACTAAGACCAATTGTTTTATACGGCTCAGAAACTTGGGCGCTGAGAAAAATAGAAGAATCAAGATTAATGATATTCGAGAGAAAAGTTCTACGGAAAATTTTTGGCCCCATATACGATATACAAACGAATGAATGGAGAAAACTTCATAACGTAGAACTCCAAGGATTTTTCCAGAAGCCCAATATAGTTAGAGAGATCGTCAAGCGGAAACTAAGTTGGGCAGGACATGCTTGGCGCAAACAGGGTAATGGAAAAAGACCACTAGGTAGACCTAAGTTAAGATGGGAAGATAGTGTGAAGAGAGAAGTGGAAAAGATAGAGCCTGGTGTCAAATAGAGAGAAGTAGCAGAGGACAGGGATAGGTGGCAAAGTATAACGTTTTCAGTATGGCCTTAAGGGCCGTAACTATAGAAGAAGAAGAAGAAATAAAAATCTTTAATAAATATGATTTTTCAAAAATTATTTATAGATTAACTAACAATCCTTATCACGGTGATGGTGACAGATGGAGACATTGATGATTCAAAATATTTCACAATTACTGATTACGATAAAAACAACCCAACTATGTATTTTGAAAATTACGGCCCCACTAAATTAATTGGCGGACAATATAAAATAATTACTTATCTATCTCTAAATGAATATAATACAAAATACGAAATGTTAGGGGAACGAATCGCAAACTTAACACAAACTTGTAATGGAACTCTAAAAAAATTATTATGCGCAAAATATCAATATGTTTTATCACATATGTACAACAAAGTAACAGAAGAAAAAGAAAAACTATACACATCATTAAGAAAATCTAAAAACATTGATACAACAAATACCAACGAAGAAGATGAAGAACCAAAAAGAAAAAGAAGAGATTTAATCAATATTATAGGAGAAGGAATGCATGCACTTTTTGGTGTTTGTGATGACAAATGTTCAGAAGAAACAAATTACGCAATTAAATGTACAGAGGAAAACGGAAAAAATATGTTACACATTTTAAAACAACAAACAACTGTAGTCAAGACATCAATGAAACAAATATCAGCAAATTTGAATCAAACTCAAACTATTTATAATGAAATAAAACAAACCGAAAATTCATTTATTAATAGTTTAAATCTACTAGGAAATGAGACAGCAAAAATTTTTAACATGATAAATTCAAACTCACTACAAAATATGTACACTCTTTTAACAAATCAATACGCATACGAAACTTCAACACTAAATCAAATAGTAACGGCCGCTAGAGCTGGCGTAATTCATTCAAGTTTAATGACACAAAAGGATCTCGTTGATGTAATGAAAGAAGTTAGAGACCGTCAAGGAATACGACCTTTGGACATACCATTAGGAACACGTCAAAAAGAACTTGGGGATTTAACAAAAATAGTTAAAATGATTTTTTTTTTAAAAAGAATAAAATTGTATTTATTACAAAAATACTACTTGTATCAGCTCACAAATTAACAACATTTATGCCGGGTTGCATGAAAACTGTTCCCTAAACTGTTGCGTCGATAAGATGTAGAATAAAATACAGAACAGTTTGTAGAACGAATTGCGTTTCATGAAAGGAATATGTAAATTGTGTTAAATAATGAAGTTATAACCACTTATCTGGTAATCAGTTGTATATAAATATTCTTATAGAAGATAATAATTATTTGATGATAAATTTTTGACGTTATTCGTATTTGTGTAATATAGGGTAACCATATGTCCTGTTTTATACAGGATTGTCCTTTATTTGGGCTCTGTCTCTTGTTTTCCTGACAAACTTCTCTCAGGACGCTTTTTGTCCTGTAATTTCAAGTCTGTTTTATATTAATCCCGTTTATCACTTACTGTTGATTTTAAATTTTTGAAATGATATTATTGAATAAAATAATGTAAGAGTCTAGAAATCTTTTGGATACCATTAGATCAATTATAATCGTAAAATGAATTAACAAGTTTTTGTTGAAAGTAAAGTATATACAATATGCATGAATAAAGGATTTGAAGAAATTTTAAAAAGTATCAATTTAGTTTCATTATGTTATTTTATGTTTTTCAAAATAATGGTTTTATGTATTTAAATTTAATCTAGGTATAATAGGTAGTTTTAAAATTATACATTTGTCACGATTCAAAAACATAAATATATATATATATATATATATATGTAATACTTATTTATTTAAAAATATTATGAAAAATATTTTTATTCTGTATTTTATTTTCTTAAATATGGTCGGTCACCCTAGTATAATACTTTAATATTTCATCATCATAATCTTCGACCTATTCCTAATTCGTCTTGGTCTTGGAAGATTAATTAAAATTGGCAAAATAATATCTTCATCAGAATAATCGGACGAGGATGACAGAGACATTTTAAATATATTATATTATAATATACACACCATGAACATAAAGTCATTAAATAGTACACACATTAACGATAATCACAGAGTATATACAAGTAAATTACATGGCGAGGCAGCCAAGGTCATCGAGAGTTACCAGTCACCCAAATAGTTATCAGTTTGTTACCACTCACAGTCGTAGTTTATAAGTTAGTACGTAAGTTGTGTTGAATGTTTTGAATGGTTTAGTATTAAGGTTTTGTCCGATTTTGTGTGAGCTCTGTGGCCATTGCACCAGACCGAACCGACCACAGAGACCTCCCCCCAGAATAACTAAACTCTCATATCCCGTTTTCCTTTGTATAAACTGTATTTCCCCTCTCCCATGAATACATAAATTGCTTTCCGTTCCTTATCGTCATCGTCGTCGGAGCCCTGCTATTACGCCGCCCGGCACGAACCTTTATTCCTTGTCACTGTTGCAGCCGCCGACATACGCGCCGCCCAGCCCATTATCGAGTGGCCCTTTCTCGAACAAGCATATTATACTAAGGCACTAGATATGGGTATGCTATGCCGCCATTTTGCGACTCATTATCAACAATGATAATGATTATAACCGCGGAAATATTATTATTACATATGTCATATTCTCGTTTCGGAGACCAGAGTTGTCAGATGAAATATTTTTGTGTTCCTACAACATGAGGTCTACTTTATTTATTATAATATTTAACTTATTAAGTAAATCTGGAATTATAATATATGTTATACCTCAAGAATTTAAAATACCTACATCATTTTTTTAAGCATTTTTATACCTACCATTTTACATAATATAGATATTTTTGCGGTCCCACAGGGACGGAAGAAAATGTAGCCAATTTATTTAATGCAGATACGTTTATTTAGCTTTTAATATTCACTTGTTCACAATAATAAAGAAATTTTAATTAGTCGGCAGAGTTCTACTTAGCTAGAGATTGTTTAGTGGCAACAGAACAGCGTGACGTCGTTTAGCGTAAGCTTCTGGAGTGAGCGCTTTTGGACCCTCTCGTGTATCTGGACCGTTTGGCGTTTGAAGGGCCTGCTGTCTGGTATTTATGCGGTCCTTTCCCTCTTGTCTACCCTGTTATCCATGTACTTAAGATCCTGGTTTGGGCGCTGGCTCCCGCGCGATAGTTGTTTTTTTTGTTGTTGTTGGCCCGGACACCCGGACACACCACAAGTCAAACGTAGCTGACCCACCAAGAAGTGACCAGAAGATGTCACTTGCACGCACAACGACTTCTACTCCGACTCTTTCACACTCATTCAACTTCAATCAACAAACAGTTTCCACTACCTGGGAACTCTTTTCAAATTCTATTAAATTAAATTTACTTAAATATATTGTAATACAACATTATAGTACTAATTACTATTTTACTTTGTTATGATATATTTATCTATGTAACTTGCCGCATCACACGTCTGAAACTCATATCACGGGCACGTTACATAAATTTGGCGCAGTCATAAATTTATGACTGCACAGTCGAGCAGTCTTCAAGGAGGCAAATTCAAGTCAGAATACACCGTGAAAGGAAAAGTGCACGTTTCCTTTCCAACTCCTCGAAGAAGAATCTACGAAAATCTACATCATCATTATGTCAAATAAGAGCATCGCTTACTCGTAAATATTAACTTTTATTATTTTATCAGTTAAGTCATAGGAGTATTATAAGTGTTGTGTAGTATTTTTATTATAAATCGAGAATTTTTCTTTTCGTGACATTACTCACGAAATTATACATCGTAACATTTCTTACGAAATTATATACCGCGACATTACTCACGTTGATTTTTTTTTGTGAAATATCGTATATTGTTGGGCATAATTATAAAAATGTTTATATTGCGGGAAATTTTTTTTTCTCTCTAACTGTTATTACATTGTGTTATACATTATTGCTGGGTTATTTTTTTTAGATTTTGAGTGAAGTGAAGAAGCTAGTGTTTTTACAATGATGTTTATTTTTATTTTTATTTTTTTCTGTGTACAACTTCTCGTATAGAAAAACTTGTCCAAAAGTATCAATCAATAACATTTTGAAACCCGATTTACCTCTAGATTATACTTTAGAGAGGTCATTTTTTGAATTTCTCTATTCTTCAATTTTTTTTTTTTTTTTGGAAAAAACTGCCCAAAATTTGACAAAAACGACTTGGAAACCATAATTTTTTGATCCGAATTTTATGAAAATTTAAACATAGATAGAAAATCCTATAAAAAAGATTTTGCGCAAGAAAATTTTGAAAATGTGAAAAAAAAATTTTGGACATTTTTCGAAATTTTTTTTTTTTATATTATTAACTTCCTTCGTTCAGAATCGTTTTACTGAAGAAATGATTTATCGTTTCTATTTAATTTAATACGCCCGTCAAGAGAATACCACCCGTCGTGCGAAGTATGTCCGGCTTTTATTATTTTTATGGAAACACATTAATCCGAGCATTATTATATAAAAATTCTTCTCCAAAAATTTCAACCAGCAATTTTTTGGATCAGACTTTGCTTCTATATAGTAAATATTTATAAAAGATCATTATTTGTCAAAAACGTCTATAAAACTAATCTATTTAATTCAAACTTTATGAAAATTTAAATATAGATAGTCTAAAGTATTTTGGTGAAATCTACGACCCTCCCCTACAGAAGTTAAGAAAAAATATTTTGCTCATATAACATTTATAGAGAGAGATAGAAAAACAATAAAATAATGTGCCTGCATATTTGATACGTTTTTTTATTAACTTATTTTAAAAACTGATTGAAATTTCTTTTATGGGCGGTGCTGGCGAGACGTCTCCCCAGCACCACTCAACATTTTATTTAAAATCATATTCTATTTATACTTTATTTTACTATACTTTACTTTACTATACTTTGCTTTTTTTTATCCAAAAATAATGAACAGGAAAAAGAAGACAATTTTACTAAAAATACAAAAAGTTCGATGAAAAAAAGAAGTGTCAGAAAATTTTTTTCAAAATATCTCATATTATTGTCAATCCATAGCATATATATTTCATAAAGTATTGGATTAAAAAAAAAAATTAGTTTCCATGCAAAAAAGTCTTCATTTTATTGAATTGAGCTTTATTTCGAAAAATTTACCTATCACCATATTCAAATTTATCATAATGATTAAAATTCCATACTTCATTTTGCGAATTTGTTTTTTATAATTAGAATAACTGGTGTATTACACGATAGTGAAATTTTGCAAAACTAGTTAAAATCTTCTTCTCAGTTTATAGCTATGCTATCTTAATTTTGCAGAATTCGTTATTAATTTAAATAAATTAATAGTTTATTTAACTTATTGTTATTTTATATTTAAAAATTATCTTCTGTTTACAAAATGTATACAAACATTAAAAGAATTAATAATAAAAAAAAAAAATTAAATTCGATATTGTATTATATTAATTGCTAATTTCATTAGCATGTATATTAGTTTTTAAAAAATGTAATTCTCAGCAAAAATTGAAATTAATTCTGCATAATAACGAAAATAATATCCGTAAACAAAATTTGGGTACACTTAAAGGTCAAATATTTTCAAATGTACATGCTCATAAAATGCAGCTGTATATTACGTAGTGTATTCGTATTCACTGTTTGGTCACATTTTATTTTTAAATGATGTTTTTAATAGCCACCCAAAGGTGGAAGAAAACCAAGGATTGATTACAACATTATATTTGAACATCTAAATAAAGCTGGAAAAGATCTTTTTGATCAAAATGAATCCTTGTTGCCATATTCAAATCCTATTTGGCAGCAAATAAGTGATCAGCTTGAAGGAAAAATAACTGCTCAGACACTGTACATAAATATTTATCAAGATCGTCATTCCTGGCAAACGAACTTAAAAAAAACATTAGGCTTCACAGAACGTCAACATGCTTCTGATTCATGTCATGAAATTAATGAAGAAGAATCAAATGGAAGTCTTCAAAGTTCAGACACAGATAATTCTGAATATGAAGGGAAATCAAAATTGTTTAAATTTGAGATTCCATACCAAGATTATTTAAAAATGAAACCAGTTGAAACCAGCTATGGTAAAACCAAAAGGAAATTTATCATCTTAAAACAGGGAGTGTGGACAAACAACATAAATGATATGTTTTTAAACAATTATAAATTTCCTTGCACGTTTATATACAAACATTGCAGAGTTAACAAAAACTTAGATAAGAGTAAATATTTTCTACAGTTTGAAGGAAAATGCAAAGACTGCTTGTCAGAATTAGTTGGTTGGGCTGAATATAAACCAAAAGAAGGGTTTCCTTTCACCATAAATATTGTGACTCAAGACATGCGAAACAAATGGCCAGAACATTCATCGAAGAGATCATTAAATGGTTCAAAAAGGTATGATGTCGGAAAAGAGTTATCAAAAAACTCTACGGGTAATTGGCAGCGAAATTCTGTTTCCACAATAGAGTTTGGTGACAAATTACCACCAAATATTTATAATAAATCTGTCTTAAGAGGCCGTCGTAGTAACAATTTTTTCTATAAAAACACCTCTACGCACTTCCAATAGTATAGCTTTCGTAATTATCACATAAAGTAAAGAATGGTACCAAATTAATTGTGAGAATGTCCAATACGTGTTACCAGAGCCATTTTTTTTAAAAATCAATACACATAATATAATTTTATTTGTATTCTAAAAATTACAATTTTCAATTGTTTCAAACGAGTATATAAAATACGGAAATAATTATTTTTTAATTTTTCTTCTGGTAACATATAGTAAATATTATTATCTTTAATTTGGTATCATTAGTTATTTTTTGCGATAATTATGAAAGCTATACTATTGGAAGTGCGTAGAGATGTTTCACGGTGAAAAATTAATTATTTGCACTGTAATGTGTCGCTACCTACGGTACGCAGCACGGTTGTGATCCAGACGACGGCATTATCCCCCACTCTAGGAATCAACCGATAGCGGTGCGATATTCTTAGAATCCAGTTTATTGATGTAATATAATAAAGATAAACAAAATTGTTGTGTCCATATTATATAGTTGTAATTAGATTCGTTTTATCTCAGTTATATGAATTATTGAGACACGATCATAAACTATAAAAGTATAAAGCTACTAAATGGCTTGTAGGGAAACTGTCCCTTTTTAGGCACTGGTAATATTGAAAATTGGCGTAATTTTAATTATTGAAAAATATATTTGTTAAAACTTATAATAGTGTAATGCCGAAAATGTCATAATAATTTAAATGGTTATTTCCTAAGCTATTTATGTATTAAACTAACACCATGATTTTTCGTGATATACATCGAAAATCTCAGTATCCTCGGAGATATGTAAATAAAATATTTTTATCAGTTATACAATTTATTTCAATGTTGGTGAGTAAGTCTGGCAGTAAGACCTAGTCGCCTTGTCAACGTTTATCGTTTATCGTTTTACAAATACAAGTGAATTGCCGACCAACGGTATGTATTATACTATTATATTTTATAAATAAATATGAAAAATGTATAAGTACAATAATATAATTTTTTACTAAGTACCATTAATGTTTTGTGAAAATAATAATTCAGTGAATTATTATTACTTATTAGGTACATTGTAAAATAATACTAAATTATTTATAATCACAAAAATAATGTTCGGCCTTTTCTCAGTATTTATTTTCTAGTCTTTTTCACTATTTATTATTATTATTATTTTTACAAGTAATGTATTATAATATGAAATTTTTTTATACATATTAATTATTATTTATTTATGTAGTTTTACCTGAACATATGGACAAATATGTTCACTCTGATAAAAATTCGACCACAGAATTAATATCAAATGACACACACACAGAAAACAAGACAGGAGAGTTGCTTAGCTTTAATATTGAAACCCGTAAGTCAACTTATGAAGATGAAATTATTTAAAATACTACTCCCCCAGCCCCGAGTAAGTTAACTTTCTAAATATTTATACTAAAAGATACATGCAGTGCCGGATAAAAGGCAGAGCAGGAATTTCTCATTATCAAAGATTTTATCATTGCTTTCAAATTTAATGCTCTTTCCACTTTTTTAATTGATATTTTTCTTTGAATAAAATAACCAACAAAATTATCTAATTTATACTGACTATAAACCTTATATTATAATTTCAAAATATGAAATTACAGAACTCGATTTATCGGCAAGATTTCCAACCGACCAAGGAATGTTTAAAAATTGTATAAGCGATAAATTAAAAAGTGAAATTCTAAAGTATGGGCCTTGTAAGCCAGAAATTGATTTTCCTCTTAATGACTCAAAAAGAAAATTTTCAAAAATATATTACTACGTAAAGTTAAAAAATGGTACACTTATTCCTAGACCATGGCTTTGTAATTCCGTAATTTGGGATATGGTTTACTGTGAAACTTGCTGGCTCTTTGTACTAGCTACGGCACTGATTGTAAGTATAGTAGTATGATTGTACACATATAAAACATGAGGGGTTTAACGCAGGGTAAGCATATTATTATTATTATTATTACGACTCGACGGACGTCGTCTATGTTGACTGAGACAGTCGTCTTCAAACAGTCAAATAAATACCACTTAGTATACTCACGACTCAATTTAATATATTTAACAGTAATTAATACTTTAGTCGTCTTTACATATTCAAACACAATTCTTAAAACAAATCCAGTCTCCGAAATTGCGAACTCAATACGTTACGTGTCGTTAGCGGAACAAAAAGACAGAACAGAAACAACACTGCAATGTATATGTATACACTATTATAATATGTTTATGTATACATGTACAGTCGTTGCCAGATAGATTGACACGGCGGTGGCGGCGCGATAATAAAAAACCAGGGGTTCTCAGTCTTTTTTTTTCTGTGTACAACTTTTTGTATAGAAATACTTGTCCAAAAGTTTCGATCAATAACTTTTTGAAACCGGATTTGCCTCTAGATTGTACTTTAGAAAGGTCATTTTTTTGAATATCTCAATTCTTCAATTTTCTTTTTGGAAAAAACTACCCAAAATTTGACAAAAACGACTCGGAAACCATCATTTTATGATCCGAATTTTATGAAAATTTTAACATAGATAGAAAATCCTATAATAAATCCTATTCATATTGAAAATGTGAAAAAAAAATTTGGACATTTTTTGAAAATTTTTTTTTTTTCATTATTATTAACTTCCTTTGTTCAGAATCGTTTTACTGAAGAAATTATTTATCGTTTCTTTAAACTTTCTTTAATCGTTTCTCTTGACGCCCGTCAAGAGAATACCACCCGTCGTGCGAAGTACACCCAACGTGCGAAGGATGTCCGGCTTTTTTCATTTGATATTCATTAAAATATTTATTTCATTTTGAGTAATTCGGGATTTATGTCATCTTCTCCTGAAGCTTTATTGTTTTTAAGGTTTGTGATGATATAATCTATCTCTGTAAGATCAGGCTCCTTAAATTCTGGTTCGGCCGTTTGATAAATCAGTTCTTCATACTTGGTTCTATTACTGTTATTTGTTTGGCTCGTATTGAGTAGCGTATCAAAATGTTTTCTAAAATGTTGTACGACATCTCTCGGTTCAGAGAGGAGATTATTCTGATAATTCTTTAAGAAAAGTGTCTGTGGTTTAAAACCTTGTTTGAGACGTTTGCAGTGTTTGAAGAACTTCCTCGGGTTGTTCCTCTCTCCCTCAAGTTCTTCGAGAGCTTTCTTCTCATATAGTCTTTTTTGTCTTCTAATTGTCTTGTTTGCTAACTCCTTAAGATGATAATATCTCTCTTGGTTTTCTTGTGATGGGTTGTGTATCATTTGCATGCGAGTCTCGTTTCGCTTTTTTACTGCTTCCATGCACTCATTATTGAACCAGTGTTTTTTCTTATTGTGATTTGGTTTTTCTTTAAGATTTTTGCAGCTGAGGTGATAGCGTTTTTGATGTTTTTCCATTTGGATTCGTGACTAGGAATTATGTTTCCACCATTATGTTTATATTACGGAGTTCTTCTGTGATTCTTTTTCTATACTGTGCAATTTCCAAAGGGTTTTTAAGTCTGTCTACATTTAACCTATTTACACTCTTCCTATGATTATTTTCTTTCCAATGAATTGAAAGTTTTTCAGTAAGAGTTGCTACTACTAGATAATGGTCGGTATCTGCGTCTGCTCCTCTGTAACTCCTAAAGTTACTGACCCATGAACGGTGTTTATTATGTATCATTACAAGATCGATTTGATTTTTGGTTACAGCCTCAGGGGATATCCATGTTTGCTTGTGTATGTCCTTTCTCTGGAAATAAGTGCTGCTTATGATTATTCCGTTGGACTTCCCGATATGTATGAGACGAGCTCCATTGTCATTGGACATACTATGAAGACTTTCCTTACCAATAGTAGGTCTGTATATATTTTCTCGTCCAATTTTTGCGTTCATGTCTCCTAATATAATTTTGATAGCGTGTCGGAGGATAGCGTTATACACCTGCTCGAGTTCATCATAAAATATGTCTTTGATTCCTCCATCTTTTTCTTCGGTCGGTACGTGACAGCTAAATATTATTATGCTTTGCTCCTTTACTTCCAAGCATATGTAACATATACTATAATTTAATTAATATGTGCATTAAAATATAGGTACTTCGAAAAAAATTATTCCATAATCACGAACTTGGTCTACTTGCATGATTTCCTAATCGTATATGGTACATCACATCGATGACAATATTATAATGTTATATTTTAAAATGATGTTATTCATATTTATAATATTGCATAAGTACATTTAATTCCCACTATATTAGTATCCAGAATAAAGCTTCTTCCTTTCTAGGTTTTATTAATCGTAGTTGTCAGGACTTTAAAAATCCAACTGCATTGAAAGCGTTATATTGCTCACATGTACGATCAGTACTAGATTATAACTCAATAATTTGGTCACCTAACACGTTAGGTCCAAAACAAATACTTGAATCGATTCAAAATCGTTTTTTAAGAATAATATCCTTCAGATGTGAAATTTTCCGCCAGCCTCACTCTTCTTATCAGCCATTGTTAACTTTCTTAAATCTCGAAC
>JAIPRM010011591.1:0-12774 GCA_025469315.1 Stegophylla sp. TES_Ste_2020
AGAAAAAAAAAAAAAAACAGAAAAAATAAACATCATTGTAAAAACACTAGCTTCTTCACTTCGTTCAGTGATCATTTTACATTTTACAATCATTTTACTGACGATTTATATTTTAAATAGATTACAAATAATATCAGTGTGTTTACAAATCAAATAACATTTGTAAAACGGACAATAACATATGGGTTTTAGGCAACACATTATTATAGTTATTTTGAATTAGCTTATAATATATATATATATATATATATATTTATAAAAGATTGTTAAGTCAAGTGCGTTCAAAACGGGTAGGTGATGCTCGAATATAAAAATGCTGAAAACCGTTAATATACGTATACCATCGAAATTTAAATGTAATATTGTAAAATCAGAGGCCTCGAATCATAATGATGCCCGGGGCCGCCTCGCAAAACCTGCAGGGAACGGCACTGGTGGTACGTGGAATACAATGAAAGGCCGAGAACCGCTTGTGGTGTACTGTGTCTCGCTGGCATAATAATATATTCGTGTATTTATTATTAATACGCCTAACCACCGGTTTCGCGGCCGAGAAGACATTTTCGGCGGCGGTAGAGAAGTGTTACGGGGCCGCCGCCGTAAAAGTTCACGGGGAGACAATTAAAACTAAACGTTATAGGCTCTTAATTATATAAAGGCTAAGTTATATATATACGCGCGTTCACCGCTCTACTCCGCCGCCGCCGCCGCCGCCGCCGCCTACTGACTGTTCGCCTTTCTAATTACACTGTGTGTACGGCTTGTAATTATTTCAATCGTGTTTACCCTTCTCCCGTCTCACGACGACGACGACGACGACGACACCTACGCATATTGTACGTTATACACGTACAGCCGAGCCGCCATTATAATATTATGATACGGCAACGATCGTCGCGAAGACGATCGTTGTCGCGTCACGTTTCGCAAATTAACTACAGATTTTCCACCCCAAAATCCCCCCCCCACGTTTTGAATTAACGCGACACGCACTATCGCGTACTTATATTATATTCATAACTAAGGTTTGGTTTTTAAAGCTAATCGTCTTTTTTACTTTTTTATTTTTCTGGAAGCTCTAAAACTAGGGTTCTCAATCTTTTGAGGTTTATGCCCCCTCCCTTTTACATTATTGTATGGGGTCACGCCACCCCCTTCCACTACTTTAAGATTGAATTATAATATGTTCTATACAAAATATAAATATATATTAAATTACATAAATGCATCATGACTTTAATTATTAATGTTGGGTATTAACTTGAATAAAATAATTCAATAATATTCTTCAATTATTGAAAATAGTGTTGTTAATTATTACACAATGATATACATACTTACAAAAAAAAAAAAAATATATATAGATAACCATTAACAACATTTTCATATTCTGTGGTTTCATGAGAATATTTTCACGCCTCCCCTGAAATTTTGTGACGCCTCCCTAGGTTGAGAACTCTTGCTCTAAAACAATGCTTTCCGAGTATGAAATTCATCAGATGATGAATATAATAGAATTTAAAAATGCTAATTTAATTTTACATTTTCTTAATTTTTTTGGATTTTTAGGACATTTTTTGTACTTTATATTAAAGGCATTTTTCGTGATTAGTTTACAGACGGTTAAATTTAGATCGAATTATCTTCTCAAAAATCGACACGTTTTAAAAGTATAATAAATTTATTCACTTTAACGAACGCTTTATATTTTGCGTACTTTGCGTTTATCAACATAGGCGGTAGGGAACGATTGATTGTAAACAATTATTGGTATTTACCTATCAATAATCAAAATTTTGGTTTTAATTTTTTTTTTTTTTTTACGTGTAGTGCATTCTTTTTCTCATCCCAAAAAGGAAAAATACCAAACATTTTTGGAATTAAAACTCTAAAATACGCAACAACCTTGCAACGTTTTCACGGATCGATTCGAACTGAGCTTGGAGTGAAATCGATACGTACCTGCAACAGAAAAAAGAAAACACCAAAATTAGAATCGTATTATTATTGTTATTACTACTAATAATGTACACACGTGCGTGATTGTTTTCAAAAATATTGTTAACTTGACGCGGGTAAACGCATTAGATTCAAATACTATATTCAGCGTCGCTACATAATTGGCATTTCAAAATTCCCTGATTTTCCAGAACATTTTTTATGAGATACACGTATATATTTATTACAGACCTGTGTGGTTTTAACGCCCGTAGACAATAGCCCGTCATTAATATCACAGATAATAATATAATATCGTCCCAGAATAATACCAAAAATAATACCAGTTAAAATATTCTATTAACCATGGAAGGTTTGAAAATTTAAACTAAGTGCAGTCTAGTTTCTCGTTTGAGTGTCTAATAAAATATTAATTATCTGTTAGACATGATAACATTTTTTTTTTTTTTTTTTTTATGAAAATTTATTATAATTGAACAAACGAATAAAGTTTGAGATACACTACAGGGTTGATGTATAGACGACCGTGATTTAAAACTATGAATATTTTTCCGGTAATTTTTCATATTTCCCCGAGTTTTCCTGAATTTCACTAACAAATTTAAAATTCAGGTAGCGCAACAACCCCGATATTTTAATCAAAAATATTCACTGAGAGAAAACGATGATCAATAAATTTTCTAAAATCGGTAAGGGTTTTGAATTGCAAGGTAAAAACCATAACAAATTATACGTTTTTAATTTGCCTGTATTTTGGAAATAATAATTATGGAATACCGTAAGAACAAAATAGCCCCCCCCCCTTCACTGCTAGCCCTAGGCACGTCGTGCCCATCTCGTGTGTACGTTAATCCAGGGCAGGATATCGCCGAACACGCGTCGGGTGCAGCGAAAAAGTGAAAAACGTCGCTAGACCGACGACGACGACGACGATAAAGAAGTCTGTATAACACGATCGACCTCAAGGTTGAAAAAAAAAAAAACAAACTTTTACAACACGAGTTTTTTTACTACGAAAAACTAAAAGTATTTATTTTTTTACCGTTTACAGCGCTATACGATTTTCGTGCATGTCAATTATATCAAAAAACATTTTTTTTTGTAATGCAAACAGGTATTCGCGAGTTTAAACTTTATTTCACTATTATCATTACTCAAACTCGCAGCGCACCACTCCGTCCACTCAATGTACTAAGTTTTTAACGTTAAAACATATAATATGTACTTTTGTTTATTTCATTTATACACTAGAAAGTATAATATACCGGCAACGTTGGTTGCAGGAGTCTGAGCTAGGTACTCGAATATTTTTTTTTTCAAAAGTAAATACACACATTCACATAAAAACCGTATCCATAATTCATCCGTGAAAACTTTTAGCGGACGACGCGCCGGCGAACTTCGACCGAATTTATATATACATAAATGCCAGTTAAACGTAACGGACTTAAAGGCGCACTATAAACTACGTCGTCGCTAACACAAACGCCGCTGCGCAGCATGTGTAGTGTATTACGCCAGTGGTTCCCAAACTCTCGGTCGCCGAACGTTTTTAAACTCCATATTTTTATGTTCTGAGCGGAGCGAAGAAGCTCTCATGTTTTTTTACAACGATGCCTATTTTTATTTTTTCAGTAAACATTTTATTGTTTGGAAATACTTTGAATTTTTTAATATGTTCAATGCAATTAAGTTTTTTTTTTCTATTATTAAAATCCCAGACCTTATTGTAATAATTGTGATTTGCTGAAGAAGAGATTTTTTCGAAAACGTCAAAAGTTTGGGAACCTCCGGTGCACCCTATATACGACTGTGTACAAAACTACAATGAATATATTATACTCCTCGGACATAAACTCACGTCGAATGGAGGGAAAAAACACGTATACGACGCGGCAGTCCCTATTTTTACGATTCCGCGTACTCTCGATTTATTATTTCTTGATGACCCGTGTGTCGCTTCCACCGCGAACGCGTCCCCCGTTCTACACTCACTTTCGTTTTCGATTTGAAATATTGCGGTCGTTGTATATTTTCCATATTCTTCATGTTTGAAACGGATATTGGACAAAAATCTACTCTCTACGTGACACCGAACGGTCGCCACCACTCCAGCGAGATCGGCACAGGCCCGTAGCCAGACCAAATTTTCAGGAGGGGCAAATCAATTCCAAGGGGATCATTGAAAATAATATTTATGCGATTTTTAATTTATCTACACTGATATCTCGTTAAATGAACATAACTCTGTAATTTTCCATCAAATGTCCACGTATAACGGAATATTTTGAAAATTTACAAAAGAATTTACAATAATACATTTATTTTAAAAATACGAAGTATTAGAAATAAAACTGAAATTAGAGTTTACTTATGCAATTAAATGATGAACATGGGGGGTCGTGGTCTCAAAAAGACTGAGAACCGCTGAAAAGACATACCTACCTAATAGCCTTTCTAATATCTTTAATATTCTTAGAGGGGCGAAGATTTGGTTTAGGGAGGGAAACGCCCCCTCTGACCCCCCCTTGCTACGGACCTGAATCGGGAAGAAATTCTCAGCTTCATACTGCACTCCTATCGGATTCTAAATCCGGACCAACGCTAATATTTTGTAACTCATTTGTAACAATTTGCATTTGATTAGATTCTCAGATTCTCAATAGACTGAAGTAGGTATAGTATTTTACTAGGTATAGTGCTTTTGAATTTACAATGACCATTATTAATACGATATTTTCCTTTTAGATTCTAAACAAAGTGAAGAAGCTAATATTTTTACAATAAAGTCTATTTTTTTTTTTGTACACATTTTTGCCTATAGATCTATTTGTCCAAAAGTCTCGATCAGCCATTTTCGAAACCATATTTGTCATTGGTTGGTACTTTAGATAAGTCAATTTTTAAAATCCTTAATTAATTCTTAATTTTTTTTTTTTTTTTTTTTGAAAAAACTAAAATTCGACAAAAAAGACTTGAGAACCATAATTTTAGGTCCAAATTTTATGAAAATTCAAGTATAGATTTACAATAATATGAAAAAAATTTTGAAAATACAAAGAAAAAACATTTGGCCATTTTTCTCACACTTTTTCTCATTAATTTTTTTTTCCTTTTTTTTATTACAAGATAAAAATAAGTAAAGTAAAATAGACAAGAAAGCCAGGTATACTTCGCACCAAGGATATTCTTTGTTCTTCGAGTCAGATACTCTTGGTGGTTGTATTGAAAGTGATGACTATTATTGTTCTTTATATTATTAACGTCTTTCGTTCAGAATCGTCTTATTGAAGAAATGATTTATCGTTTCTTAATTCTACACGCCCACCAAGAGTATCTGACTTGAAGAGCGAAGAGGAATGCATTTTTTGGGTTCGATTAAATTGTCCAAATGTTTTGACCAAAACCTTAAAATATTAGAAATCTCTAAGAAATGGTATTTGAATAGATCGTTTTTCGAATTCTTCAATAGTTTTTTCTAAAACTTTGGAAGAACTACCTGAAATTCGATAAAATAATAATAGTAATAAAAAAACGTATGAAATTGAATGATAATCACTATTAATTATTTTACCAAAAGGTTTAACATTTATGCGATTTGCCTGCCAATACAACAAATAGTAATATATATTCCCCCCAACACACTCAAAAACACAGACTAACACACAGAATCTTAATTACATCACTGACGCAACGAGAATTTTTTCAAGGGAGGTGTCCACCTATAAATTTCTACTATAATTATTTAAATATAAAATTATTATAATTGTTAATGGACATTTTACTAGAATTCATTAATTAGAAATTTTATATAGCAAAATCTTTTCCAGGAGTTAAAATTTTTAAAACATTATTTGTAGATTAATAAAGTTTAACGTCGCACATTTAACAATAAGAATTTTTAAAACGTGTTTCGAGTTTATTTCTAAATTAGCAGAGGTTATAATTGGACAGTTAAAAAGTATTTTTTTCAATTCTCATTGATACAATTTCCCATAAATATGGTTTAAGGAGGGTGTCCAGACACCCAAAACAACCCCCTTGGTTGCGCCACTGAATCACATCAGTGATATGAGTATAATATTATGGTTATAAAACTATGCGTACATAGGTGCCCCGAGAGGGGGGCAATATGGGGCATTAGCCCCCCTCAGGACTTTTCAAAAATGCTTTTAACTATTAAAATTATATAAGTACTCGTAGATAAATATATTATATCTATTCTGACTGTATAGATTTATTAATTTTATATAGTCAAAATAATAATTAAAAAAAAAAAAAAAAAAACAGTACATTCGTATTGCAGATTTCCGTGGTAATAAATATAGCTCTGAATTTAATGCAGAAAAGGCTCTTGAAGAATGCACTTTAAATTTCAAAAAAATCTTTTAGAATTCCGAAAAAAAATGTTGTATACCTTTCACGAAGAATGCCAACAAATGCATATTATACAATGTTCCTTAAATTTACTCAAAAAACCAAATTTAAAAATCCAAGAATCTTTTGTCTTATTAGTAAGAAAAATTCGCATTTTAATTCGTATTTATTTAACATTTAAAAAAAACATTCCATTTATTAAAGTAATGAGTAAAAAGTAATATTTATTATAATCAATTGATTGAATTTGAATTGATTTGACTCTGGTTAGGTTAGGTTTTTGACAATGATTTGATAATTGATGGAATTTCATAAAAAAAAAAAAATATATATATATATATATCGTAAAATTAACTAAAAAAGCAAAATAATTACATAACACAATAAGATAAGAAGTTAAAAAATGTGAAATTACATTTTTAAAACCGAAAAATTATGTACGTATTATATAATCATTTGAAAAAAAAAAAATGTAATTTCCTATAAATTCTCAGCCCCAGTGATAAATATCACAAAATTCTAATTTATTTTGTAATACTGTACTTTTTGGGTTTTGAGTTATCATGCCCCCTCCCTGATAAAATTCCCGAGGGCGCCCATGCATGCGTATGTCAGAGGAAATTTCTCGATTCCTGTTGCGGTCGACGCGCAGTGCGTAGTGGGCGTCGCGTAGTAATAACTGAAAGGCCGCGTATAATTTTGCGTATATTTTTTAAAAGTTAATATTCTCCGCCGGCGGTGTTATAAAGTTTAAATAAAAAAAAAAAAATAAAATAAAAAAGTTCTTCACACGACCGCGGTGCCGGAGACCTTTTTCATCAACTAAGTATTTTATATACATTTCACAAAGCGTTAATTAAACTTTGCATAATATCATCTTCAAGAGACTAGCCAAAGGTTATGATTTCCCACGAGGCGTTCGTTTGTGAACACCACGCGACGATCATACACGCACGCACGTGTCCTGCCCCTCCCCCCCCCAGCTGCGAATGAGGATAAGCCGCTGTGGAAAACCGTCGTCGTGTAAAGAGACATAATCACGCGATTTTTCGTTACGTAATACGAATTTCGTTTTATCAGACGGGGAAAAAATATAATGTATACCGGACGTTGTTTTTTCCATTTTCTCCCTAGAAAAGAATTTAAGCGAACGCATAGGTCACACCTATCGCACCACGGGTATTCGTCATTCCTCGGGCGGGGGACTATCGTGGTGTTGTAGGTGTATTGAATTTAAACAAAATATCATTTCTTCGACAAACGATTTCGAGAGGAGCTCGATTTGTTATTCAAGACGACAATTTTTCACTTAAAAATTATATTAAAGTTTGTTTTTACAAAGAAAAAAAAAAAATATGGTTTTTTACTCAACCCGTTTTATATTCAATTATCGAGTGAGAAACGAGGAAAAAAATATTTTGAAAAGAAGAAAAATTTGTTAGAACAAAAATTTTGACGTATTACAATCTATTACGTGTATTACAATCTACCTATACTTCAATTTTCATTAGGTTTGAATTTAAAAAAATATATATAGTTTTAAAGGCGTTTCTGTAAAATTTTCGGCAGTTTTTCCTAAATATTGGGAAAACTATTTTGAGAATTTCGCAAAAATGACCCCTCAATAATAACATTCAGCTGGAACTGTTATCGAACCAAAAAGGACCAGTTCTGGAACTAAAGAACCCTTATGAATTGGGAGCCAGATCCAAAGCGGAATCATTATTTTAAAATGAAAAATATCGTACAATACAAAAACTGTTAATTTCATTTTTGATTCCGAACGAAGTGAAGAAGGTAGTGTTTTTACAATGGTGTTTATTTTTATTTTTTTTCTGTAAACATTTTTTCATACGTAAATGCATGTCCAAAAGTCTCAATCAGCAACTTTTTGAAACCGACAATTTCCTCTAGTTGGTACTTTAAAGAGGTAATTTTTTGAATTTCTCAATTCTTCAATTTTATTTTTGGACAAAACTACCCAAAATTTGACGAAAAAGACTCGGAAACAATCATTTTTTGATCCAAACTTTATGAAAATTCAAACACTGATAGACAATAATATAAGAAAGATTTTGGCGCAAAAATTCGGACATTTTTTTCTTATTAAATATTTTTTTCTTTATTTATTAGATATATAAGGAAAAAGTAAAGTAAGGAAAAGGCGAGAAAGCCGGACATACTTCGCACTACGGATATTCTTTGCTCTTCAGGTCAGATACTCTTGGTAAGTGTGTTGAAAATGACGACCATCATTGATCTTTATATTATTGACTTCTTTCTTTCAGAATCGTCTTAATGAAGAAACGATTTATCGTTTCTTTAAAATTCGACTAACCCACCAAGAGTATCTGACTCGAGGAGCGAAGAATATCCGTTGTGTGAAGTATGTCTGGCTTTCTCGCCTTTACTTTCCTTTACTTCACTTTACTTTTTTTATTCTTAAAAGGTTGAAGCATTTTTTTTTTTTGGAATATTTTGAAACGATTTTCAAAATCCGTTTCTAGGTCCAAGAATCCTTAAAAAAATTGAGACTTTGAACCGGAACCAGAACGTTTAAAAACAAATGGCTGAGAACCCGAACTGATACTGCAAAGACCGAAAGATACCAGTACCTGCCGTTTAGACGCGAATTCTGATTCAAAGAAATTGCAAAAAACTTTTAGACAAGTGTTTCTATACGAAAAAGTGCAAACATAGAAAAATGAAAAATAAACAACATCGTAATAACGCTAGGTTCATTCTCAATCTTAAGTAGGCACGTAGCTAAGAGCACGTAGCCTGGAGTGGCCGGACCACTCTTGACAGTTTACTGGCCACCTCAAATATTTTGTTGATACACTTAGGTTAAATTAAACGTTCATTAAATCTCAAGTGGAACAAAAATCATTATGAAGGATTTTGATGAACTTCAAATAATTCTGATTTTATATATTTTTTAATTCAGCATATTATAGCATAACAATTATATTAAGTACATTATTACAGTGATATTTTGAAACCTATATTTACTCATTGTGTGCCCTGTTGTAGTGATTTGTGGAAATTACTGGTGATAGAAGTGAAAATTGAAATATTAAAATAAAAATATAGTATAGAAGCCTTAGGATAAATTGGAGTGAGTATAGAAATATTTCTATGAAGTTATAAACGTATAAAATGTTTGAAATAAGACTTACTTGTTATTTTCAAATTTTAAACATGATAATAATGCGGCATTTTTTTTTTTTTTTTTTTCATCATGGGATAGTTTTAAGTTGCATTAACATATTTTGCTATCCTAGTTTGATTTTGACCAAATTTTGGCCACCCTAGCTGTAAATTCTTGGCTACGTGCCCGATCTTAAGTACGAAGGTTTTTCTATTCTCCTAGAACAGAATGAAGGAGAAACGATTACTGGCTGCGCACGTGGCAGCAACACAACAGAACTGGAAGTCGTTACGCGTCTGCGACGTCGCTCTCAAAAAAGTATTCCCATATTTTATTCATTCGCGTTTTTATTGCCTCTTATTATTGCCGCGTTACTCGCGGGATTTATCTATTAAACGACACTCCGAGACTACTGTCTGAGCGCACACGTTTTTATTGCCGCCAAGTATTTGGGTCGCAAAACTGTCGTTAATAATGCAGTGGAAACGAAACGCGCGGCTAAAGCAATGCGCTAACGATCACAACTACATTATATTATGCTCACTTCGAGGTCGCGATGTCTTGACGATGACATTAATGGAAACTAATTGGAACACCTTAGCGGCGGCGGTAGCAAACAGAAGAAGAGATTAGAGAAAAGAAAGCCAATAGGTAATATTATAATGAAAGCAAGAAATAATAACTACGCGTAGAACTTAATATTTGAATAGCACTACGCGCTATTGTATTGTTGTAACTGGTTCTATATTTTCCTTCAAAAATCAGATTTCATTTTCCTTCACTGTTCCGTTTTCCTCCACTCATTGTATAATATGGACTGTCCGATTATCCATTTTCAAAAAATAAAAATAAATAAAAAATCTACAGTCAGGTCAATAACAATAATAATTATAACGAATAATAATTAAATAAATAATTGAAATAACGACTAAAAAATATACACTACATTTCAAAAATAATCACCAGTATTTCTAAATTGTACTTAAACGTTACCAAGCCATTTATTTTCTCAATAGTATCTAGATGTTTTTTAAAGGGTGAGAATTAAAAACCGCTCAAACTAAAATGATTGAAATTTGCAAAAAGTCAAAATTGGCGACAAAATGAGACTACTTATACAAATATGGTATTTTTAATGACTTGAAAAAAAAATTTTTTGAACTTTTAGTTGAAAAAGTAACCGAATGGCCGCACTGAGATAAGAAAATGATTTTCTGATGTCAAAAACATGCAGTTTTCTTCCTTTTTCCGTTCTCTCTAGTGCAGGCAGTAAATTTCGAATAATAAACTCGAAAAACTAATTTGGTCCTTTGTTCGCTTCGTTTTAACGCGAAGCTGTGTGAAATTTATACGCGTTCAGAACAAACCCCTCTTTATCCTCGTAGTCGTCGTGAACTTTTCCCACGCGCTCTTGATTAATTTTCAGAAAACTAAAAATGTACGGAAAACTTTTTCCGCCGGTATAACGACGAGTAATTATTATTTAAACTAGCAACGTTTTGTTGAAAGCAAATTTAGAATACGACTAACCGACACCACCTTTACTGTACCTGTACTGTGTACTATGTGCACTCAACTCGCAATTTTATTGTATTAAAAATACATGCTTAATATAAAATAAAAAATAAAACACTGCTCTTAGTGTAATATTATGTATATTTACACGAGAATTCAGTGCTAAATATTTGCTCACACGATTCGTTTGAGTATCTCTAACATTTTTCTCTTTTAATCTGATAAATAAACTTTATTATTTATATCAGAGCTCGGATTTATATGCACTAAAATGTATTGAAATATGCTCTTGAAAATATGTGTTAATGCATGAAATAATTTAAATATATATATATATTGATTTGTTGTACAGTTATGTTTTATCAAAAAATAAATAAAATTTGGTGTATTTTATTTTAATTTGTATAAACTGAATTTAAAGCTTACATAATTTCGTTTTTGTCCAACATCTTTTTTTTCACATTTTCAAAATTTTCTTGAGTCAAAATGTTCCCCATATTATTGTTTAACTGTATTTGAATTTTCATTAAAGTTTAGATCAAAAAAATCATGGTTTCCTAGTCTTTTTTTTTTGTCAAATTGGAGGTAGTTTTTAGAATTGAGAAATTGAAAATATGACCAGTTTAAAGTACAAACTAGAGGCAAATCCGGTTGCTGGTCGAGACTTTTGGATTGAGTATATTTCCGTACGAAAAATTATTTATAGGGGAAAAAAAAAAGAATGCCAATAATAAACATTATTGTAAAAATAGCTTCTTCACTTCGATCCAAATCTAGAATCATATTCGGACGATGCGCGCGAAATAATGTGATGATTAGGGCTAGGAACTTATAGCCTTAAAAAAACAAATATGCATATGCTTTTATGCTCTAAAAATATGCAAAAACACTAAAATAATGTCTTATAAAACATCCTTAATAAAATCCCGAATGGTGTTATTGATTGTCCGAAATTATTACAAAAAATCGGTCTCAAAGTGTACCCTCTTTTAATTCAAGATTTAACCCACCATTTGCTATTCCTCATTCTAGAAATATTTACTTTTCTAATAGTCCGGTGTGCCGCCTACCAACATCTTGTAATTAATTAATTCATAATTTTGACTTTTTTCTCGACTCCTTTACTAAGTTAAAAAATTGTGTCTATAATTTAAATATTGAGGTTTAATTTAATTCAATTTAATTGTATTCAATTTTTTCAATATTGTTAATTTAACTATAAATTTAGTTTTTGTTCTTACACACTGTACTCTTACCCTTTGGGGTGTTAAATATTTATTCAAATTTAAATAAATATTATTATTATAAATTTTACTGTAAAAACTCAAAATATTTAAAAATTGTATTGTATAATATATTTTAATGCGTATTATTAATTCTTCTTCTATTATTTATTAATTTTAGATTCTGAGCGAAGTGAAGAAGCTAGTGTTTTTACAATGATGTTTGTTTATTTTTTTTTTATTTTTATTTTCTGTGTACAACTTTTCGTATAGAAATACTTTTCCAAAAGTTTCGATCAATATTTTGTTGAAACCGAATTTGCCTCTAGATTGTATGTACTTTAAAGAGGTCATTTTTTGAATTTTTCAATTCTTCAATTTTTTTTTTTTTTTTTTTTTGGAAATAGCTACCCAAAATTTGACAAAAACGATTCGAAAACCATCATTTTTTGATCCGAACTATATGAAAATTTAAACATAAATAGAAAATCATATAAGAAAGATTTTGGCGCAAGAAAATTTTGAAAATGTGAAAAAAAATTTTAGACA
>JAIPRM010011592.1:0-12773 GCA_025469315.1 Stegophylla sp. TES_Ste_2020
GTATAGAAATACTTGTCCAAAAGTTTCGATCAATAACTTTTTGAAACCGGATTTGCCTCTAGATTGTACTTTAAAGAGGTCATTTTTTTGAATTTCTCAATTCTTCAATTTTTTTTTGGAAAAAAATACCCAAAATTTGACAAAAACGACTCGGAACCATCATTTTTTGATCCGAATTTTATGAAAATTTTAACATAGATAGAAAATCTTACAAAAAAAGATTTTGGCGCAAGAAAATTTTGAAAATGTGAAAAAAATTTTTAGACATTTTTTGAAAATTTTTTTTTTTCTTATATTATTAATTTTCTTCTTTCAGAATCGTTTTACTGAAGAAATGATTTATCGTTTCTTTAAAATTTAATACGCCCATCAAGAGAATACCACCCATCGTGTGAAATATGTCCGACTTTTTTAAACTTATTATACTAAGTAGTGTTCTACAAGTACTAAGAAAAGTACTTGGACCAGAACATGTCACGTAAGTTAATTGTGGAGATTTGAGTAGCCATTTTTTAAAATTCTTAATAGGTGTAAATAACACCTAAAATTAAAAATATCAATAGAAGCAACTAAACTCTGAGTAAAATCCTTAAATATGCAGTAAACCAAACTTTAATGATATTGATTTCAGTAACTTAGTTGAGATTTCAAAAATATTATAAATATAAATATGAACTCTTCACTCACTATCAACAATATTGTAATACAAAATGAATAAACTTTTAATATTAGTTGATTATTTATTATATAAATACAGAATATTGATACATCTTGTCCTATAAAGTACCTTATCCAAGAAGTGAAGAATACCCATAATGTAAAATATGTCTCGCGTTTGAATTAAAAATCAATATTAATAATTTCATATTATAATTAATAGTTTGGTCAGATTTTGTAAGGAAATATAAATTATTCATTCATATTTTTTTTTTTTTTTTTTTTTAATAAAATTACTTTATTTAGAAATGTATTATTGGTGGGAATATAAATAGAACAACTTAAATCCTTGCAAAATACCATGAAAAATGAATTAAATTGATAATATTTATCAATTTAATATTGATATAATATTTTATATGGTAACTATCAAATGTGTACATAAAATATTTCAAGACTAGTATCTATTAATTGTAAAAATGCAAAATTACCCAGTGATTTTATCGGTAAAAAAGTCAGCACATTCATCATGTAATCTGTTGTAAAAATATTTTTCAACGTCAGAATGTGTTAGCCAATGATTCTCTGTGATTAAAATTGGTAAATTGAAATCAGAATATAATATATCATCTACAGAATTTTTCCATATGATCTTAGAGAACCATTCACACACTACATTAACATCACTTTTCATAAATACAGAAAAATGTTTACGATTACTACAAGGACTGACATCTAGGAACCTCAAAATATCATTAAGACCTAAAATAAAATAATTGTGATTTTATTAATATAATAATATATTAGTATAACAAAAAACTAGTTTTTAAAATAATCAATAAAAAAAAATGCATAAATAGTATAACTAACCATTTAATAATTTATGTTCAGGTGTACTAGGCATAACCCACCTATGTACAGATTTTAAATGTGAAGTCATTTTAGATACGTTTCCAGTTCCACTTCTGCTTGCTTGATCTTCATCCAAACAAATTCGCCACCATTTTATGGAGGGTAATGGTGATATGGGATAATTGTATCTTTTAGAATATCGCAAGAAAGAAGTTCTTCTATTTTCCAAATTCTTAAATAATTATATTGTTTTCATTAGTAACAGGGTAAATATTTTTCATAACAAAATAATCGTATTCTATTTTAAATAACAATAAACATTTTACATTCTATGTGTAAGCTAGTGATTTTTCTTCGCTTGTAAATGCTTTTTCAAATAAATTTCCAAAAGTTTCATACAGTAATTTTTTAGATCAGAAATCCATCCAGATATTAAAATCATCCATCCAGATCTTTATTAATCAGAATTAAGTGGAATATTTTGCAAAATTCTCATTATCTTTTTTAATATAAATGAAAACCCGTTGAATATTGAATAAAAACAGCATAATATGGTGTATAAAAGATTTCAAAAAGCCGGACAGACTTTGTCCATGGATATGATTTGCTTTTCGGGTGGGATATCCTTGGTGGATATATTAAATTTTAAAGAAATGATAAATCATTTCTTCAATAAAACGATTCTGAGCTATAGTTCAGTGATTATGCAGTAAACACGTAACAAAAATTACTAGATCACTCTAATTGCTATGCTTATCATGGTTACCATAGTTGCTATGGTTACCACGATTGTCATGGTTACCAACAATGGGGTCAAGTAAACCCCTTGAAATAATGCAAATTTTGAGAAATGCCAAGTATGAAGTACCATCTAAAGCCGATGTTTGTATCAAAAAGTGGCTGATCAAGACTTTAGGATAAATAATTCTACACAAAAAAGTGTTTACAGAACAGAAAAAAAGTAATTAATATCACTGTAAATTCATAAGCTTTTTTGCTTGACTCAGACTTTAAAAATCACTAACAATAACTCAAAAACTAATAGGACTCTAAACTTAAATCTTTCACCCAATCTTTAAATCAAAAGTCTATTATGACATAACAATTTTACAAAAATAATTGACCACCTTTGAGATAAATACAGCACAATAATTTTAAATTATTTTGTATTCTGTATAATTTTCAGGCACGTATACAAGGGGGGGTTTTAAGGGTTCAAACCCTCCCCGAAATTTCTTAATTGCAGCGTTGTTCAGTCATTTTATATATGTACATTGTATACGTATAATACTACAATTTTATAAGGAACACCCCCCGAAAATTTATTTTATTTAGGTATTTATTTTATCTAACATTTTGAATTCTTGATGTTAATGACTAAAAATTTAACACAATATCATATATGTCACACATATGTCAAACTAATCGAAAAATTTTCAAAAATTGTTTGTCACTACCTGTATTTATAACCGATTAAAGTCAGAATGCAGTACCATTTCCAGAGTGGGGTTTGAGTAGCCTCACCCAAAATTTCAGAAAAAATTACAATTTTTATTTTATGATTCACAGTATTTAATAGTATTTCAAAGGAAGCCAATAATGCTCGCTTAAGACGCTCTTTAAGGGACCAGCTTTCTAGAATGTCTTAAGCGGAAAAGCGTCTTATGCGGGAATGAAAAAAAATGAAATGATTGAAATATCGAGTTTATTTTTTTATTATTAAACATAATTTGATGGAAAATACACTTATAAATTAAATATAATTATATACTTAAATTTTTTGCTACTGAATTTAATTTAAAAAATATTATTATTACATATTTTATTATTTTTTATTAAAAAAAATTATCTATTTTTGTTTGTTTAAGATTCTGACAATGCGTTTCAGCAAGAAAGTCTTCAATTTTATTAAGACAACCCAACTTTTTAATTTATGTCGTTTGATACCACCTAACAAGCTGCTTTGTTTTATTTCATGTCTGTTTTTCAATAATAAGTAATGATAAAATAGGTATAGCGATAAAATAAAACGATAAGAACACGTATAAGACTAAAAATTCTATTTTTATTTTTACAAAACTACTAAAATTTATCATAATCTGCTGAACAAAAGAGCGTTTTACCCAATTAGACAAAGAAAAACTGAGCGTCTTAACAGGTGGTTTTTACATTGACTGTATAGGAAATGTCTAGGGACATACGGAATACAGCATCTTATGCGGGAAAGCGTCTTGAGCGAGAGCGTTTTAAGCGAGTTTTACTGTAATTTGGAACAATATCAACAGCATTAGAGCCAATTTAACTAAAAATTATTCCAATGTATTTTTAAAATTCTACAAGATAATACGAATATTTCCTGCATTACTATGTAAAAAAAAAAAAAGGAAAATAAACATCTGTAATCATCACTTTAAAACCAGTTTGTTCCTGAAATAATAAGACATCAACAAAAAATTAGTTATATCCCAACAAAAACACTTAGCCAAACCCCATGTTAAAAAAGTGTAAAAGAAAAAACCCGCTCTGAAAGTTGTATTATGAATCATAGAACTATATATATAATTTATGTTAAAATAGTCTGTAAATAATTATTGAACTTAGCTTGGTGACTTGAGTTAAAAATTTAAAAGTAATATAGCATAATAAGTTCTTATATATAATATAGTTTACTGTCATTCTATTGAGTTGTGTATAACTAATCAAGTGTTTTAAAGTCGCTAAACTTAGTTCAATTATGAGCAGATTACATTAACATAAATTATATGTATAGTTCATTGACATAGCAATAAAATAATATTACAAGTTTTAGAGCAGGTTTTTTTTTTTTATACTTAGCATTTTTTTTTTACATGGAATTTGGAAAAATGTTGTTTTTGGGATAATGTTTACAGATATACAAACTTAGTTCACAAATTTCTATCCAAGAACATATTATGAAATAGAACAATCCAAAAAAAAATGTGCTAAGTAAAATACTTCATATCCCTAGTAATAACTATAAACAAGATTACTTATGATGTGACATTATATAAATTATTATGATGATTCTTCAGTGACAATTATATTAATTCATCTAGATTTGAACAGGTTAACATATTTTAATTGTTTAAAATTAGTTGGGTTTTGTTGTAAATGTGCCTATACCAACGATCAGCAACTGGCGGACCACGGTCCGAATCCGGACCTCGGAAGGCAGAAATCTGGACCAACAACATATCTTACTTGATTAAAATTACTACTATTCAAAAAAGAAAATGTATACTTCTCTCAACTGTAAGAAACTGGTAAACAACCTGGCTAGAATGTTTGATTTTACAAACTGTGGATTGTTTTTTTGAAAAACGATTATCAAACCATTGGTGGAATTAGAAAAAAAATTGGGGGAGGTTAGAGGCTAAAATATTTTTTTTTTGATTTAGCCTCGCTGAAAGTATTTACTATATGCAATTTATAAAAAAAGTAGGAGGTTTAAGTAATTTTAAGGGGAAAAGCCCCCACAATTCGACCTCCCTTCTCCTATTTCCATCTACGTAACTTTGAACACACATTACGTATCAACTATTCTCCATAAGTTTCAAATTTCAAAAAGCTGTATAGGGAAAAGAAATGAAATTTCCGAGGTTATTTCTGACATCAAATAGCTTGGTAATCCTATAATCTATTTAATATTTAATTTTTTTAATTGTAATAACAAGAAAATTTGTTAATCTTTATTTTACTATTATAAAATTACAAAAATCATTTTTTTTTTTGGACCTCATTTATTTATTATTTTATTTTTCTGGACTACAACAGAAATTATTTGCTAACCCCTGTTATAGAATTAATATTTTAAGGGTACTAACATTATAATTGTTATAATTATTGTTTTTTATACTAAATAATACTGTATGGTGTATAAATACGAAATTAAAAAAAAAAAAAAATTTGGAAAAGGAATGGGAATACATATAATTTACCTCACATTTACATTTTTCTTAAAATCAGTTGTGCCAGTTTTTGATTAAAAGAGCTTTATACTTCAATATACAACAAAATTATTTGTTTTTAAGAATTATAAAATGGACACAGATTATTCTATGATTACCTATTCCGTTTTTAATATTGTTTAAATCTTAAAGATGTCAACAATATCTTATCATAGACAAATTTCAAATAGAATGTATATATTATTATATATATATATATATATATATAATTATTGTTAAACTAGTGGCAATATTGGTACATTGATTAAGGGGGGAGGGAATATTGTTTGATAAAAGTATATGTAAACATGAGTTGTTTAATTATTTACGATTAAAATTGTAAAAATAACAAAACAGTGTAAATAGATTAAAAGATGACAAACAAGCTGGCAACATGATGGAGGCAACATGAGGGTGATGCAATGACCTGGCACAAACTCCAATAACTTTTAAGTTTTGAAAATATTTAAGTATCAATAATTTAGTACACTATATATAATACCCCTTTTTTCATTTGGGTTTAAAAAAATAAACGTTCAAATAGTACACCTAACCAACCTAAGGAAAATCTCAATAGAATCATTAATAGAAACCAGAGCTGTCATTAATTAATTTATTAATACTAAAAATATGTATTTATTTATCATGGTCATTTTATTAAAAAGCTGTGTGAAAATTAAAATAGTCTTCATACACTAAACATCATATTATACGACTAAATGTCATGCATATCCCTACAAACCCCCAAAACAAATTATATCTAAATTTATCAGTCATCCTAAGCAAGGGAAGTATCATACTATGAAGCTGTTGGGATATTATTGCACCTAACCAAAATTGCATGACTTATAGCTTAACTGTAAATCTTATCAGTTAATATTATGACAAACCACAAATCACAAACTAAAATAAGTACAGGTCAACATAAAAAAGTTCAAATAATTAAAAGTGATAGTAGTAGATAATGCACATCAGAATCAATATTTTGGATATTAAAAGGGCTTGGTCACCTTAACAGAACAAAGTATGCAGCATTTTCAACTACTGAGTTGGAATATGGAGTTTGACTTAGATTTGCTGACAACCAAATCTCTATTGGACTAGTGAGAAATACAAAAAAAATTCTGAATTAAACCAAACATAGGTATGTATGTTTGTAATCAATAAATAATCTATGAGAAATCTAAAGAAGCACGTTTACATTGAAACAGACTCTATAATTACAATGCCAACATCTTAGACATAAGTTAGTTTAAATATATATTAAAATATTATACAACTAATTCAACTCCTGTTATTCTATTATTGTACATTTCTAAGCACAAAATGTTCTAACATTTATACCAAATCAACAAAAATCTAAATTACATGGTAGGTAACATAAAAATATAAAACTCTACTTACATTTTTCATAAAATTTAGATCATTTGATAGTTTAGTGTATGACGTTATAACTATATCATAGTCATTGAATGAAATAGGTTGAATATAACCATCTAAATGCACACCATTGTAAATAAGAACATTTAAACCAGATTTTGTAATATTTTTTTCAATCTGAAATTAAAAACATAGTATTAAAACACATTTTAGTAATAATTTAACAGCTTATTTTCTGATACTTCAATTTAAATCTGTATCAGGACTCTTATATTAAGTAGTATTGGAATAGATAATAATAACATAATTATTAGCTAAATATTTTATTACTATATCAATTTCTGAGCATTTGTTTATTTTATAACAGCTACTATAGTATCTCTCTAATAAATAAAAATTATCAAAACCACTAAGATTCAAAAAAAATTTAAAACGGTCTAGTTTCTTAACATATTCACTAAGATTGGATTAGTAAATAAGTTTACCTATTATGAAGAGAAAAAAAATCAAGATTTCTTTTCTTTTTTAATAACAAATGGTGTCATTAGCACCACAAATACATTTTTTTGATTAGATGAGATTTGACATTAAATGGCATCACAGCTTAAATTTATTTTTTACCATACAAAAAATTAATCACAAATAATATATTCTGGATATTTTGGTAAAACTACACAAAATACAGATAAAAGATATATTTAATGTTAAATACTCCTATGTGATAGAGTAAATATATAAAATAATAAAATATAAATATAAATGCAATATTGATAAATATCAAATGCCACATTAAATAATATAAATAGATAAGGAGGCTGTCTAAGAACAGTGCATTGAAAAATAAGGTGTGAATAAAGCCAAGTGGTGTCTTCAGCATTGAAAATATATAAGGTTATGAAATACATGTGGTTTATTTTAATACTGAAATATGGATAAGTTAATTATATAAAATTGTTTGAAAAATTACCATAGTGCAAACTTTGTCCAAAATAAACATAGAAAATTAACAGGAATGTTGTACAGATATAAATAGTATTAAATATGCACCTGGCAAGCCAACACCATTTAACAATGCTAGAATTTATAGACATGAAATTAATAAATTCAGAAACCCAAAATTGTTGCATGATTAAAATTAACAGTGAGATTGTAATTTGAAAATTTGTGAAGATACATAGTACTATAAAATCAATACTTTTAGCAATTATTTTTAAAAAAATGATCATCACAGTAAACATGCTTTTAAAAATACGTATAAACAGAAAATATTACCTCGTCAATCCACTGGTCAATAATAGATTCTGATGCAATAATTAATGTAGCCTTACACTGCATTTTATCATTTAAAGTCCAACAATTGGCACACAAGAATGGAACTTCTTGAAGAGGCTTTGGACTAAAATGAACACAACTTGCATGTTGACTTTTTCCACACACAGCACAAACTACTAAAGATTTATCTGATGCAGTATCATTACAACAATCAAAAGTAAAAAAATCATCTTCCCTAGCATTCTCCACAACACTTTTCTTTGATAAAGTATTAATATTCAACACATTTTCATTCCAATTTTCTAGCGATTCCTGTGAACGATTCGTAAATTGTTCTAAATTCATTTTACTTGTGTGTGATATGCAGTTGCTAGTGGTATTTTGAGTATCATTTATAGAGTCTGAAATCTCAATCATTTTATTGTGGAACTGAAAGAAAATAATAAGTTTAGCAAACCTAATAAATATAGAAGATGAAAATGATTATACTTCTGGAGGTGATGGGTTTCCTATTATACAACACAGCATTTCAATTGTTTTATTTAGACCAAAGTCATTAGCTAGAATTCCTCCGCTAAATGCTGACCCATCACTTTTAACCACTAAAATAAAATACTTTTATAAATATAAAACATTTAAATTGTATAATTGTAGTATAAAGTAATTATCAGTGTTCAGGACTTAAAGCACTTAAAAATCATCAAAATAAGCTCCTTAAAAAGTTATTAAAAATCTTAAAAATAAGCAAAAATTAAAAATATAAAAATGTTTACATCTTCTTTATTAAAAAAAAATAACAATTATAACAAGTATATTAAGGTGTTATCTCAAAATTTACTAGTAAATTGTTACAAAATGATATATTTAAAGAGACTAATTAAATCATTAATACAATATTTAATACTGCAATGAATTAAAAAATGAAAATAAAATATATGAGAAGTTTATTTACAACTTGGTAATAAAAATATAAAATGAAAAATTATTTTTGGTTTTGGATTTAATACTATACCATAGTAAAAAATTTAATTTTTCGTCAATGGACCACATCATTAATTATTAAATATCCAAAAAAAAAAATATATATATATATAACAGGATTCATGTCTAAATACCATCAAAATAAGAAAATATAAGCATTTTCAATTTTTCAAAATTGAAATTGCAGAAATGTGTCATAAATGATAAAAGTGTCCAGTTAAATTTTAAGTCAAATCAAAAAAATTAGCAGACTTTAAGCCCCAGTAATAATTTACAACTTTAGAAAATAACATTTTAATTATATATTAACTCACAATCATTATTTTTTTCTCTATCCATCATCCATTTTATGGTTCTGCGTTGGTAGGCATGAAGTTTTGGAATAATCAACGCAGGTTGTTCAAAATCATCATCAAAATTTGTATGATACTCTTTTATGGTTTTAAAAAATTTAGAAGCTGATAATAGCATTATGTTGACCCAATCTATAAAACATTTAAAATATATAAATATCTGGTAAACCAAAAACCCAACACAGTTTAAATGAAACATAAGTAAAGATCTATATAATAGCTATTATTAAATAATTACTTCTTTTACATTTAAATTTAAAAGTTAAAAAATTTAAAAAATTTCAATTTAAAACAGTTGTATTAATTTAAATTATAAAAATAATAATATATATATATTAATCGAATATTTGATAGTTTTCTTTGCTTAGGCTTGACATAACAATTGAGAATTTCGTAAAACAAATTCTTTGTCCAAACGAAATTCTTAATCAGAAATATACACCACACATAATTCAAGCACTCTTTGAATAAAAATAATATTTCCATCAAAAAAGAAGATATAAAAAATAGCTTCTTTGCTCCACTCAAAATTTAAAAATAAAACTAATTACTTTAATAAATTTAATCGATTCCCGCCCTAGGCAAGTGGAGTACACCTACCTCCTGCACTGGTCATGAGTGGCATTTAAAACTAACAGAGTAAAAAAAAAATAAAAATGTATAACAATAATAAACTTTATCCATTTTTAGGTAAAATTGTCTTGTACAATCTAAATTACTGTTCAGAATTATTCTATTGAAGAAATTATTCATTTTCTATTTAAAATTTAACACAACTACAAGTCCCATATGAAAAGTCAAGAATATCCATAGAGCAAAGTATATCCAACTTTTTTATTTCATACCTCAAAACACCAAATTGGAATAAAATAAAATATAATTATTATGATTTTAAAACAAAAATTATCAAAGGATAATAATTATAAATCTAATTACAGTTGTATTTATTTGTAGCTAAATAACATAATTTGTAATAAATTTAATACATTTAATGTAGGTACCAAACTCGTAAATTGTAATAAAATTCCTTTTTTGTGCAATTTTCCTACCTTTGACCAGGACCGGCTGAAAGGCCATGGCACAAAGCCCTGCGGCCTGTCGGCATATAAGCATACCATACATTGCTAGAGACCCATAGGAAATTGCGAACACTTATTGGCTGTATTTCGTTTGAGATAACATTTTCATATGCAGATAAACACTTGAATTTCATATATAGTATTTGTTTGTTATTAAATTACTTAAGATTTTTAAATTATTAGGATACTTATGAAGTAAACAGTTTATAATTCATCTGTTTTAATCGTTTTTTATTTGAAACACGAATGAAAATTCCTAAATAGTAACACCTATTACAATAAGTATTACTAGGAGCATATCTATACTTTACATCTAATAGCATATAAATAATAAGTATGCTAATAAGTATAGAAGTCAAATTATTGAATAAATATGTATTTAATGTATTCATAATACATAATTAATGTTATTGGAATTGTATTATTTATTAATAAAAAAATGAATAAACATTTAAGGTTTTCATTTAAATGTATTTACATAATTACATATTTGTATTAGACATTATACAAATTCTTTACATTTTAAAATCTTACAAATGTCATAGCATAACTTAATCATGACTTAACTTTTGTATTATTACTAAGATCCATTGACCAATCTGAAAAAATCCACAATTTTATAATATTCTTCAAATTATTTACCTATTTTATGCCTGTAAAATAAACTGATTTAAAATATATTATCATACCAAAGTTAATAATTAATTACAATATTTTAATTATAAATATATGGGTTGCTGAGTTTATGCAAACTTAACTATGTACACTGGAATTTCCGTTCTAGTGTTCCAAATGGGAAACGGATTATAATATTTATGTTTTTGAGTATATTATTTAGTGTACCTACTGAATAATACACTATTTCATTATCTTAACTAGCATAGTATCCTAACTAAAACAGTTGAAATATTTTTTACAAAAAAGTTTGCCAACACAGCACATTTCAAAAACCACAGTCTTCAACTAATCAAGAAGGATTATCTAAGAATGGTGAATGCCTAGCAACAATTAAAATATTGTAATTAATTACTAAATTTAGTATGTTAATATGGTTTAAATCAGTTTATTTTACAGGCATAAAACAGGTAAAAATTTAATGTAATAAATTGTGAATTTTTATAGATTGGTCAATGGATCTTAGTAGTAGGTAATACAAAAGTTAAGTCATTATTAAGTTATGTAATAACTTTTGTAAGCTTTTAAAATGTAAACAATTTATATTATGTCTAATACAAATAAATATATTTAAATAAGAACCTTAAATGTTTATTCATTATTTATTAATAAATAATGCAATTCCTATGACATTACTTATATAATATGAATTAGGCGTAAAGTATAGAAATGATTCTAGCCATAGTTTGTAATGGGTATGAACTATTCCATTATGAGTCATTACATTTTAACAATGTACATAGGAATTTTCATTCGTGTTTAAAATAGGAAACAAATAAAACAGATGAATTATAATACTTCATAAGTATCCTAATAATATAAAAATCTTAGTAATTTAATTACAAACGAATATTCAATTCGAAATTCAGGTGTTTATTAACATATGAAAATGTTATCTTAAACGAAATATAGCCAATGAGAGCTAGCAATTTACTATGGGTCTATAGCAATGTATGGTATGCATATATGCTTCCTGTCGGCAAAAACAAATTATTGGGTATTAATCTAATACTTTTATGACGTTTGTAATATTTATGAACATTTTTATTGATCTGTTATAAAGGAAAATTGTAGATCTGTTCTATTATTTTGGATTATATATAATGAAAAAGAGTGGCCGCAAAAATAAAACTGGGAATTGGAGACAAAGACAAAAATTAAAAACTATCGTTAACTAACTGAAGCTAAGTTATATTTAATAATCTTTATTCCTATTTCATACAGTACTTACTAAGTACAGTTGTAATGTATTATCAGACTAGAATCGCACACGTTTGCCTAGGATGGACTGCAAATGACACGAAAAACCATATGCGCGGCACCGGCTACGTAAAAACACACACGAAATGCGAAGATAAAATGAATGAACTAAACGGAAGATGACTGCGAATGCAGTGGCGATGACGACGCACGTTTCCCCTGACGCAAAATGGCCGTGTACGTGCGACTGCAGTCGTCGATGGTGCACTGTGCAGGGTACCGGTTATAAAACGAGATAAGACGATACAGTAGAAACGGACAATTTAATGCGCACGACGTAAACACTCGACTCTCGA
>JAIPRM010011593.1:0-12773 GCA_025469315.1 Stegophylla sp. TES_Ste_2020
AAAAACATTGAAGAATTGAGAAATTCAAAAAATGACCTCTTTAAAGTACAATCTAGAGGTGAATCGGGTTTCAAAAAGTTATTGATCGAAACTTTTGGACAAGTATTTCTATACGAAAAGTTGTACATAGAAAAAAATAAATAAAAAATAAAAATAAATAAACATCATTGTAAAAACACCAGCTTCTTCACTTCGTTCAGAATCTAAAAATAAATAGGAGATTTCAAGGATCAGGCCCCCTCCAGAAATTGTTTAAAAATTGAAAAAAGAATTAAAATCAAGACGAAAAAAGGAGAAACATTTTTTGACGCACCTCCATAAAAAAAAATTCCTCCCCTAAAATTTTCAGTTACTGCCTTCATTTCAACTGCGTAACATATTATATAAATTAAAATGGCAAGAATCATTAATTACGTTTTGACGTCCGCGAATTAAAGTTTCGAAATTTTAAATATATAAATATAAGATTTGTAATATTGTATTTATACACAACTTAAGAAATATACAAATTGTGTATAGAAAATAATTTATGTTGGTTAAAACTTGCAAATAATTATAGCCTTGTAAGTTAGCGTTTAAACGAGTTTCATGTAAATCAACTAAGTCATGTTTTCTAGGGCAAATAGCAGTCCAGGGAACGCTCAAAATTTAATAATAAGTGATTTATTTAATAACTATATTATAGTAACGATGATTTACTGCGTAGCAACTTCAATATTTCGATGGTTAGAACGCGATAACAATTTATAATTAATGAGATTTTGGAAGTAGGTATATTTTCATTAATAATTGATCTTAGTGTAACTTTATCAAGATTACAAATTTGATCTAAATAAATTCTGAACAAATGGCTCTTCGATTGTTGTATATTATCTAATATTTGATTAATTAGTTGTAGTATTAACGTTTGAAATTTGAATAATTACATTTCACCTTTAACGCGTGTGAATTATTTTGAAATTATTAGTTGCAACTATATGCGTTACGTGGAAAGAGACATTTTTAAACGCTTGAGTGTGTTAGAAATTAAAGACTAAAAGGCCATAAAATATAATTTGTTCCAAAAAAATATCAATTTATATTTTTTGATAATTTGATACTTTTAGATTCTGAACGAAGTGAAGAAGCTAGTGTTTTTACAATGATATTAATTTTTTTTTTCCTGTATATACTTTTTCATATGAATCTACTTGTCTAAAGCCTCGGTCAGTAACTTTTTGAAACCGAATTCACCTTTAATTAATACTTTAAAGAAGCCCTTTTTTTTTATTTCAGAATTCTTATTTTTTTTTGTTTAACTACCTAAAATTCTGTAGGCACCGCTGCTCTAGATGATACTTTTAAGAGATAATTTTTCAAAATAATCAATAGTTTTTCTAAAATTTGGGAATAACTATCTAAAAATTTACAAAAACGCCTTTAATTTTTTTTTTTTTTTTTATCAAAACCTTTTGAAAATTCAATATTATTTATATGGAGTTATATATTGGAATATGGATATTAATGTGGAAAACATTTTGGTAAAAGACAGTTTTGAAAATGTGAAAAAAAATGTTTTTCTAATAAATGTTAGGTAATCAATTAGCCATTGACGTTGGTCAAATTTAAATAATTAATATTTACCAGTCGATATTCCAACAAGTCATAAAATATGATTTATGCGTGAAAAATTCCTTAACAAACAGCGTATGAAAAGTGTTTTTATTAGTAAGTCTGACGATGATTCCGTTTCAATAGCCTGAATTCGTCGAATGTCGTATACGCGAGCGACGAAATGCAAAATCAATATTGTTTGAGCAAACACACAAACGATGTTTGACGAACGCTAAATGCGTTTCGGTTTGCGATTGATTGACGTCGTGTGATTGAATCGTTAAATTGTGAATTATATATTTCATTCTATAAAAACGCGTGTATACCCTTCGCGATAAACGCGCGAGGATTTTAATGGCGCATTGAAACGAATAAGTTTATTACGCTTTAAATGAGTTTCTCCCGAATTGGACGCGGATTTATCGTGACCCGAGTACCTGCGCAAAAGTTCTCGTTTAATTCGAAGAACAGTGTTACGAGGGAGGGGAAAAAAATACTTCAGCGACAAAACATCACGTTCAATAAATATTGTCAGACGACGCGAGAAGGCAAAGCGTATATTATTTTACGTTAATACTACATTATAGGTTACATTAAAAACATTGAAACACTAAGAAATAATATTTAATTTCACGGGAGTGCTGTTGATAAAAAAAAAAAAAAAAATGAACCGTAAGTATAAAATAAATTATATCATACTCAGGGACGTGAGCGGGAATTTGATGGGACGAAAGAGGATGTGATATTTTAAACGAAGGAATAAACTGCTGGGATTATTCTCTCGAGTGGAGCTTTTAAAGTATTTTTCTCCTTACATAACATTAGAAATTTATACAAATTAGTATCGTTGTTTTTGCTTTTAAAAGCAAAATAGCAAAAAAGCAAATAAGTAAAAATACACATGTTATATTATATTTTTAAGCTTTAATAGATAAATCTAAAGTAATTTTTATAATGCATTTTTGTTTTTTTTTTTTTACCATTTTTGAATTTTTTTAAGGTTTATTTTTGAGATTTTTCAGGGCATTAAAATCCCAGCCCTATCCATGAGTAACTCACAAAATTTTAAATGCGTACAACGACCTGTTGTATATTATGTCAACGAAGCAGCAGCGGTACGTGTATTATTAATATGCTATTTATTATACATACGTTGCATTATTAAATTGGCTCGTGTCGACGTGAGTATATAATATAATATGCCATTTTTTTGTATACTCATGCACTGCCGCCGCCCACGGTGTTCGAGGAAAATTCGGCACACTGGCTCCGTCCGATCGTTCTACGACGGCTCTTGCGACAAATTTATCGGCCATTAACTGTTTGTTTTAGCGAATAGTGTACGTTCACCGTTCACTCAATCCCCGATTCCTAGCGGGTTTCGTAAAAAAGCAATAAATTAAATAATAAAATAAAAAATGTTCAAAGGTTAGTATACTCAATATAAAATGAAAAACCTATTATATATAGGTATATAAAAATAAAAAAAAAAATAAAATGAAAACCGATGTATAAATATTACACTATAATATATTAATATAAAAACATGAAATTAATAAAATAAAACTTAGCCTGAAGTATTATAAACTAGTAATACTAAAAATATACTTCAGGCTATGTTTCATTATATTAATTTATTATATTTAATATTTTTATTTAATAAATTCAAACAACGTAAAAAAATTGAACTCCAGAAAAACGCATCAACACACGAGATGTTCTCGTTTATGTGATATTATACATCAGGCAGAAGCGTATTTTTGGGGGGAGGGGTCATGGGGTCCGAACCCCTCTAATTGACCATATTGATATCTAATAATATAAAACATTGCCTCCTTCGTAATAATATTTATTATAATTATGATGTTCTTTTTCTATGTACATTTTTTCGGATAGAATTACTTGTGACTCGTCTAAGTTTCTTTCAGCAAAATTTTAGATCGAAAATCGGCTCTGGATGATACTTTAGAGAGAATATTTATTGAAATCATTAATAGTTTTTCCAAATTCAAGAAAAAAACTATTTCAAATTTGAGAAAAAATATTCAAAACGTTAAAATATGTTATAAACTCAATTTTCATGAAATAGACTTTACTGATTTTAGTAATTTTAAGAAATAAGAAATTTTAATATTCGCTCCTTATGAACAATGGTATCGTAATACTGTCTGGAAAATATTTTCAAATAAATTGTACAACTGTTCGGGTTAAAAGAAATTTTGGAAATATCTCGTTTTTATTTAATACAATTTGAAATGCTTGACTATGAGCCTAAAAATGTATACAACCCATTGGGTATATTTATAAAACAGGTAATTTTTACTTCAAACAACTTTACTTTTCCGTTAAAACATCATAAAATTTTAAATTTAAATTGTGCTCAATATTTTATGGGCTAACCTAACCTCAGGATACTCCAAAGGATGAATTTTTTAGTCCATAACACAACTATGAACTCAAATTTGATTTTGTATTCCATAGACCTACCCGACCCAACTAACTTTTCAATGAACATGGGATGATTTTTTTAATAATTCATCATTACTTATTTCGCTATTAGTCCATAAATATTATCAAATTGGAAATTATATTATTCATATGGTATTTACTTTTATCACTCTTTAACTCATTTATCTAATGTTTACATATTATTTTATTACATCGTATTGCGATTTTAATTTGTAAAAGCCGTCAGGTATTAGGTATTAGTATAGGAAAATAAAATAAATTCGAAATTTGCCAAATTGATCCGTGACACTGCCGTCGAGTTGTTGCACTTGTAGACATTTGCGTAACATCAAAGGCGGCCCAAAAAACCATTCTCTTTTTTAAACTATTAACATCCTGCATGGCGGTATACAATTTTCTGTCATATTTTTATGATCGCCGACGAATTTAATTTGATTTTTATCGATGTCGTCTTTGGCTAAACGACGACGACGGCAACGTACAGTTAATCATAATATACTTCTTGTGTTCATCTGCTTTAATATTATTATAATAACGATAATAAAGCCGTATTAATAATATATATTATTATGTTTTAAGTTTTTACATACGATACCGCCACAACCGCCGTTACTGCAGTTGCCGTGTCATCAAGTCAAGGACCTCTTTGACCAGACACGTCAGATCGATAAAATTATAATATATACGGCATAGAAGAGAGCGAGGGGAGAGGGAGCAATATAATGAATAGTAATAAATGAAAATTAACGCAAATCCCGTGTGTTCTCTCGTTGAAAACAATATCATTAGAGAGTCTTATAGTATACATTGAATATGTAATAACAGTAATAATACATTTATTATTACAATGGTCGACGAACGATTGCAAAGGACTAAAATCCAACATATTACGGAAGAGTCGTATAATTATTAAAAAAAAAAAAAATATAATATTATTCAAAAGTCATTTACACCCCTAAAGAGTTAATGAGTTTACAGTTGTTATAGTATTCCAATAAGATTTAAAAAGAGTAGAGCTAAACATTAAAAAATGCATTAAATTTGAAATACAACGAAAAATCAGTTAAAAGCTGTATTGTTATTTTAATTAATATACAGTATCATATTTTAGATTTTAAGCGAAGCGAAGAACCTCACGTTTCTACAATGATATATATTTATTTTTATTTTTTATTTTTTATTTTTTTGAAAACACTTTTTTGTATAGAAATATTTATCCAAAAGATTCGATTAGTAACTTTATACAGATTACACTCAGATTGTATTTTAAATAGGTCATTTTTCAAATGTCTGAATAATTTTCTTATGCGTAAAGGAAAACTACAAGAAAATTGGTAAAATATGCCATATTCTGAATTTTAATAAATTTGATTTTTGTTTTTTAACTTAATATAAAAAAAAGAAGTTAGGAACTTAAAAAATTTCAACAACTACTAAAAAATGTCCTACGCGTGTATCATAATAATTTCAAAAAAAAAAAATTACCAATCTAAGCTGAGTATTACCTTTAAAATATTGAAAATTTCCTCGTTTTTTTTTTTAGTTCTTATTTCATAAAATTTTAATTTCTTGATATTAAGATCTGACAATTTTATACATATACAAACTCGTATATTTTTTCAACGGTACTGAAAAAAATCTCGAAATCCGTAAGTCAGATTTTTATATTATAATCACTGAAATTTAGCATTTTGACGGAATTCATTAGTTTTACTGTTTTACATAAAATTACACTTATCAACATATAAACAAAAATTAATTATGCCGATTTTTATGAAACTTGGTACATCATAGACAGAGGAGGATAACATGGCGAGTATTTTGGTGAAAAATTTTATTTTTTTATAGTCGAATAATTCAACATATTACAAGATTTTGATAGAAAAAAAATTTGAAAAAGTATGGCAGTATTTCTGAAAATACCGAAATAGATATTATCATGAAATCAATTCTAGTTACTTAGTAGGTTCTAAGACTAATTATTGCAAGAACGTGAAACTTCTAGGAACTTATAAAAATAATCACATGCATATTTAATGAAAATTTCGAAAATTTATTACGAGGTGGTTTGAGCTTATACCCTTTTTGATTTAAGTACGTATAAATTATTTTTTTTACCATATTTAATGATCGCATAGAAATTATATGCTTGTGAATGAGTGCGACCGTAATTTAAGGAGTCCATAGGTACATATGGTATATACTTACCTTATACGGGTATGACAAATTATTATAATAACATTCACGTAGGTTTGTACCATTTGATATATACGCGTGAATTTATTCCTATTCAAGACGGTAGAGAGGGATGAAAATTCCACTCGACAAATTTCGAATTCTAGAAACGTGTTCACATTTCAACGTACGCCACTAATTATTATACATTTATTTTGCGTTACCATGAAAACGACGACTGGTATCGCGAAAATGATATTACATATACAACCAGACACCATTGTAAAATTAAAATCTTCTTGACTCCGCTCAGAACCCATAACTGACTCGCTCTTGCAGTTCAGTAATGTATTGTAACTGAATTAAATCGTTTTTCTTTTTTAAATTTTGGGTTTTTCTTCTTGGAAATTTTTAAGATTTTATCTGTAACTCAGAACAAAAGTATTTTACTCCCGAGAGATGATCGTGAAAAACAATTTGTCACAAAATCTACACTCAATATTTTATAAGATAAAGTCGTCGTCGTCGTCGTGAATTCCGTAGGACTCGCGGTTTTTGTGGATAAAATAAATCAAATCGTTAAACAGAGTGAGTAGGTATCCACGCATACCCATACGTGGACAGGGATACGTATTGTGTTGCGACGACTGTGGTAATAATAATAATAATAATAATAATAAAAAACACATAGTGTGTGAATAAATATGTTATTGTTTGCCGCGGCGAACGTGTTCTTCGACCAGTCCGTATACTATATACATATATAATAATCTGGTATAGAGCGGCGTCGAGGTGAACACAAATAAAACAATGTTTTAATATTCAATTCGGACACGCGGACGTGTTAGGTGGGTGGGTGGTTGCGGCATGACAAGAGGACGGCGGCAAACGATACGTGAATTATAGGTTAGGTCGCGGGTTAGCTGATTACATCGTGGTGTTTGCACCTGTATCCAGGAGTGTGTGTGTGTGTGTGTGTGTGTGAGTGTAGGCGTGTATTTATACATACGTCTAGTTAGCAGATCGACACTTGTGTGTAATATGTGTGTCTGTGTCTGTTATATAGTGATGGTGTATGTACGCGCGGACAAACAAGATTTACAATAATTATTATTATTGTGTTTAGTGAGTAATAATATAATATAGTTTACAACTACTATAGCCTGGTAACTCGTTAATTCACACCTTAACCGCGCCTACGAACGTAATAAAAACGATACAACTACACAGACACAATCTCTGTCTGTGAGACGACCAGAGAGAGAGAGAGAGAGCGCATAACAACAGTAATAATTATCCACTCTTCTGCCTGCCGTTGAAGTCTCTCATGTGCCTTATTTACACACACAAACAAGCGCAAATATTTGTGTTATTACGCGTGCGTGCGTGTGTGTGTGTGAGGTGATAATAATCATCGTCGTGTAATCATCGCGGCCGTGCGGGTGTTGTTGTTCATCTTGGCTCTCTCGTTATTTTCTGATTTTACTAGGTCGGTTTTCACACCTCCTCCGCCTTAATAAAATTCCATATATAAGTATATAATATATTACACACCGACTGCGTTAATAATAATAATAATAACAGTCGGCAGTACTATGTAATAATAATCGCATTTACGCCGCGTCGGGTGAATGTAACGGGGTATACCTGTAATATTGTGTGAAACGTCCGAGTGGCGGCGTCGACGGGTCGTATTATCATCTCGTATTTATATTATACGTTGGTGTTATTATAATATTATTATATTGTACGCGAGATATCGTTGGTCTAAGGTGTAATGAATGCTGCGCTCTCATCCCGAAAAAAAAACGATTTCGATCTCGACACCTTTTTTCGTACGTCGATCGGCCAGTCCGATATTATTATAATCACGGCATAATAATATTATATTTCCACCCATATTTATAATATACGTTTACGATTTTAATAATAATTACGATAATCATATCGTTACTATGTACCTACCGCTATTATTGGCCCAAAAACTTGTACGATGTTATTATCACGCGTTGATACGCGCAAGGAACACCTTTTGTGCCAGTGGTTACCAAACTATTTTTACTCGAGTCTCGCTAAAATTTTTTATTTTTCTCCCACCTCTTGTGAATAATAAAACAACAAAACAGGTTTGTATAAGGTAATTAAGGGCCTTGCCTATTTAATAAAGGGAAAAATTCAAGTGGTGACATTTAAGCATACCACACATTGCTAGAGACCCATGGGAATCGCAGCAGGGCTCTCATTGAATGCATAATTTTCGTGATAACATTAAACAATTATCCGTATTCCTTGATCCTGTAGGAATGATGACATTAATACGGTTTAGTATATTTTTGTAAGAATAAAATTATTAAAATTAAAATTTAATAATACACTTGTACACATAATATATCTTAATAAGTGATTTATTGATCTCTTTTTCTTATGCTTAAACGTAATGTGATGACTAGGATACAATAGGAATTCACATTTTGTTTGATGATTGATAAGATATAGATTTTCGAACTTAAAATGTGATTTGGTTATTGAGTTTAAGTATATGGTTTTCATTTAGTATTTTTTGGAATATTACGGTCCTTAATAGTATTCACTTAGATGAAAACTGAGTAAAAATTTTCATTTCTATCTTCATTTGTGTTTGATATTTTCGATGGTGATTATATTTTTTTAACAGATTCGTATTAATAAGGATATTCCGTGTAAAATATCATTCGTTTATTAATACACGCTGGTCTATTAATCGATAGAAAAGCTTATACGTAAAACCACTTACATTATGCAAAAATAATCATTGATACCAATACCAAATATCTTAACCGTTAGATTTAATTTAATAACATGGCTGTGATCAAGTCGTACAAAACTTTATTTCGGAATTTGGTACCAATATCTTTTCTATAAGTGATAAAATATAATTTGGTAAAAAGGAAATACATGTGTACCCGGGGGATATAATATTATATAATACATATTATGTGTATAGGGGGTATGCATAATACTAATTAATATATTATAATTACGTAATATTTTCTTTTTTTGTTATCACATAATATAAATTCGAGCCCTTCTAGCGGTGAATACGAACTACAACAGGCACGATTGTACTTATAGATACACTAGTGTAATATAAATTACATTGAAGTGTTGACGGTTCTAAAATTTTCTGAGAAAAATTTCGCATTTTATTACCTTGTGAATTGAGCACTATATTAAACTTACACGTCGCGATAAAATACTTTTTATTACGATTCTAAATTCTATCGAATAATAAAGAATAAAAGCACAAAAATGATGTATGATACATATAAATATTTAAACGCGTGAGCATTGAATTAAATATAATATTGAGAGTGACGGGAGCGTAAAACATCGCAGAGAACATGACGTTAATTGCGTTATTTATAACCGTTACATTTGTATGGAGTGCGCGATATTTTATTCTGTTGAAATGACGTCAAAAACGATTATTTACTGTATTTTTATAATGTTCTTAAGTGGTCTCGTTGATAGAAACGAATAAAGCTGCTTTTGTTGTACACAATTTGTTCGAGTATTTTATCAACGCTATTCATTATTCTGAAGTGTAATTTACAACTTTTGCACGGCGTTATGAACTTTCCCTCGTGACCCCATTGAAATTGCTTTTCTCTACACTTTTCTCTCATAAAACCTCCGAATGAATAGAATAATTCCACGCAAAATTAAATGAAATTATTATGTCGAACAAAAGTACGTTATGACGTGTATTCGGGTTAAAATCAATTTATATAATATAGTATGGTGTACTGCAACTGCGAACAGCATATTTTATTTATTATTTATTATTATTATTATTAACATTTTTTTTTTTTTCGTTTTATAATAACGATTTTGCACGGCAATAAATTCGACCAAAGTTTCTAAAGATTTATTCGAATATAGACGCGTTAAGTTTTTAGTGCTTTCTTAATGACATCCCAATAGATGGGGTTTAGAAGTATTTTTGTTTCTACTTACAAAAAAAAGTACTCATATTAAAGAAGTTAAAACATAGTTCAACAGTTTATAAATAAATAATTATAGCATGAATAATAACAATAGTAGTACTTATAAATAATATTGTGTTTTAGTGTCATATACGAATATCACAGGGGCGTATTATTTTGATGCAACGAAGGGTAGATTTGTCGTTTCGGTCACGCCATATTTACAAACTCTTTGAAATTTCGAAATTTTCTAATGTTCTCACACATTTCTAAACTCACCATCAATAAAAATATACAAAAATTAAATTTAAATAGAATGAATATTGAATGTATAAAAGAAATTATAGTTTAGAATAAAAAAAAATTAAAAAATAAATCCCAAGATGTTTAAAAGCTCAAAGATAAAATTGGTGCTAAAAACGATATGTACATTTTTTATCAAATAGATTATTCTAATATGTGTTTACAATGTAAACTTTACAAGATATAAATCAATTTCCTCAAAATAAAATAATAATAGCAATAACAAAATAATGGACACCAATATTTATTTTATTCTTTGGATTTTTTGTACCTAACTGTATAAATACGATTTTTTTCTCAGGTTATTTTTTTCATTATTATTCGTTTATTAATTAATTTTCAAACACAATCGCTAAAAATCTACCGTCGAAAATAATATCTTTTTAAAATAAAATACTGGATTATTGTGCTTGATAAAAAAGAAAAAAAAAAAATGATTGATTATTATTAACCTCGATGCTCGTCGGGGTTGGCGAATAGGCATCTTGGTGCCGTTAATTATGCCCCTGTTCTTTTTCCGCGGCTTCACAAAAGAACAATGCTGACAATAGTTATCTGTCTTGCGCGCGTTTAATTATAATAAATACTATTATATTATTATTACGAGGACGAGGGGCTTTGCAGTATAATTTTTGACATTTCGTACAACGCGCGTTTAAAGCGGTTCGTGTGTTAACGAGCTCCGGCGATTATAATATTAGAATATAATGTGCTTGCGGAAACGTCGCCCTTTCCCATTAATCATACCCGACAAACGCGAGCAGTGACATGAAAAAAAAAAAAAAAATGTAATTGCCAAGAAAATAAAATAGAAATTGGGCAAAAAACTCGGTCCTTTTTACTCGTATGTTTTCAGATGGTGATTAAAAACCCAGCGAAATCATTGAACGGAAATACTTATTAATTTCCACCGCAACACCGACTTAAAATGGTTTCCATACATCCTGCACCTGTGGTGATAACGGCTAATCGGGGGGGGGGAGGGAGAAATTGTAAAGCCTCCCGATTCTGAGTAGAGCGAAAAAGCTTATGGTTTCACAATGATGGTTATTTTTTCTTTTTTTCTTTCTGTGAACACTTTTCGTATAGAAATACTTATCCAAAAGCTTCGATCAGTAACTACAGATCCGAAATCTCACAAAAATGGTACTTTAAAAATACCATATTATGAATTTTTCTACATTTTTTTCAAAAATCTGTCGAAAAATTGACTAAAAACGGCAAAATATGCTATTACCAGTATTTTCATAAAATTTAATTACTGATTTTTAACATTACTTCAAAAATAAAGTAGATAAAAACTTGAAATTTTCAAAAACTACTAAAAAAGGTCATGAAAATACTTTATAAAAATTTCAAAAACATTTAACCAATTTTGAGTGTGTCCGGATTTCTTGTCTATACTTTTTTGTTAATATGGAAGTGTGTTATTGATTTTTTATATATTAGTGAATTTTTCCATTGAAAAGTGTACATGTTTTCCTTTAGAAGTTTATTAATAGACGAGGTTTGAATCCCCCTCCCAACTCCCTCCTTACCTACGCTCACATATTTTATACGTTAATACGAGTTACGTAAGTATAACATTATATTATGTACCGAGTTTGAACGTCTTGTAAACGTTTTCAGTGGTTTATAAGTCAATTATTGGTCGGCATCAACAATTTTAGTATTTGTCGGCAAATTTTTTACCGATACCGCCTTGGCCGCCGGTTAAAAGTCGAAACGACGCCCCTGCAGGTGGAAAACAATTACTCTGTGAAATACGTGAGTGAATCGTGCAGGATATTTTTTTACCGTCTGCTCAGTAGCAGGGGTATAAAAGATGCAATAAATTACGGAACCACGCGCAACGCGAAGCCACAAGATAGTAGACCGAACGAGACGCGGTGTTTCGACCATTAGAACTGCAATTACGTTATTATGTAATGCACCATAATTTATATGATGCTGACTACTGACACCACGTTATAACGTCATCTTCGAGTGTTTTATTCTCGTTGGGAAACGCGCTGAAGTAAAAATATATTTCCGATGTGAGAAAACCAGAAATTTTTTCAACTCATTGTGTATGTAGTGAATACGATATATAGGATACAAGGATTTTACGTCAGAAATTAAGAAAAATAATTGGCCAATGCGCCAATGAATAGTCAGATTTAATATTTCATATCTGTTTTTACACATTCAACTTTTACGTTATTGACCCGAAAACAAATAAAACGCATTACAATCTACACACAAATTAGATTATATAGTGTTTAAAGT
>JAIPRM010011594.1:0-12773 GCA_025469315.1 Stegophylla sp. TES_Ste_2020
ATTGAGAAATTCAAAAAATGACCTCTTTAAAGTACAATCTAGAGGCAAATCCGGTTTCAAAAAGTTACTGATCGAAACTTTTGGACAAGTATTTCTATACGAAAAGTTGTACACAGAAAAAAATAAAAAATAAAAAAAAATAAAAATAAACATCATTGTAAAAACACTAGCTTTTAGATTTCTTCACTTCATTCAAAATCTAAAACATTTTATTTATGTAGGTATTTAATTCTGTAGATAATCGAGGAAATGAAAGAACAAGTTCGACAAATTCATTTTTTATTTTAGTGTGAAAATGTTCTGGTGACTTGGAAAAGTAAACATATATGCCAAAGGACATAATACAAATTATGAAGTTTGTTGATATAACAAAAAAAAATATATTTTCTACTTAAAGTAAAAAAAAAATGTTGAACAGAAAAGAAATGTGTTAGAAAAATATTTCCAAACAATTATTTTTTCACATTTTCAAAATTTTCTTGCGATATAATATTTTTCATATTATTGCTTATCTTTATTGAAAGTTTCATAAAGTCAGGATTAAAAAAACGTAGTTTTCGAGTATTTTTTTTTCAAATTTTGTGTAGTTTTTCTTAAATTTTGAGAAAACTATTAAGAATTTCAAAAAATTATCTCTGAAAAGTACCATCTAGAGGCAAATTGTAAATCAAAAAAGTTGCTGGCAAAAGCTTTTGGACAAGTATTTCTATACAAAATCATGTGCACATAAAAAATAAAAAATAAACATTATTGTAAAAACACTAGATTCTGCGCATCACTCAGAATCTAAAAATAAAAAATAAAAAAATAGTAGAAACTTGAAAGTTACAATGTCTGTAAAATAGGCTATCGGTGTTATTTGTTTTAATTTTTGCAGTGGCATTACCTGTAAAATTACAAATAAAGAATTGTTTTAACAGACATCGCATGTTCAGAGCACATAGCAAAAAAAAAAAATATGGCTGTGCCATGTCTAATGCGCATTTAAACGTTACACTAAAACGTACGTAAATAATATATTTTATTGTTTCAGTTTAAAGTTCAAGAAAATCTAAAACCTCCTACTCATTCGACAGCAATTGATTTCAAAAGATGGTAATCCTCTGGTTGTAACTTTTTACCTATAAATTATTAAGTGAAAAAAAAAATATAGGCTAACAATGCTATGATGAATTTCGAAATAAAAATAAACAAAAAATTAATACCTATGTATATATATTATAAAAATCGTTGTAGTTTTTTTTTAGGTTATTTTTGGTGGGTTTTTTTTTATTATTACGTATTATTGTCTTTTTTCTCAGTAGAGATTATTTTTTTCAAAATCCTCATTCTAAACCATTATGAATGTCTATTGTTATACAGACAAATATTTATATCATCATAATCGTGAACTTTTCGGCGGTGGCCAGTGGACCCTGCAGGGCGCGCGCGCGCGTGTGGGAGTTCGGATGTTCTCATTCAACGGTAACACATATTATTATTATTATTATTATTATTATTATTATTATTATTGACCCCTCGTCGCTCGCGTGTGCGGTGTGCACGTGCTCTGCTGCGGTGTAGCGAAAACGGTCAACGCGCGGGGACCGTTTAATTTTTTTATTTTCATCCTTCTGGTTCCGGTCATTAAAACACAGACGAACGGTGACGACGACCATCAATCGACAATATCCTCGTTCACACCGGCCTCCGCTTCCGTCCACCTCCTTCGACCGCGCTCTAGCGATTATTGGGTTAACGGGTTTTATATGTGGCGTGTACAGGGTGCACAGTACGCATTACACGTGTGTAATAGTAGTGTAGATGATACAGGGTGTCACAGGGTCGATACCGAGTTGTGGTAGGGATTAAAACAAGTATATATACGTATATATGTAAATATAAAAAAAAGGTCTTGGAAAACTTTGCACTGTGGGTGAACAGGCAAAAAACTGATAATAGGAAATATTCAAATTAACGAGAAAAATTTAAATACAGATAGACAAATATGATATAAGAAATGTTTGATGCAAGAAAATTTTGATAATGTAAGAAAAAAAAAAAAAATGTTTGGAAATTTTTTTTTAATACTTTTTTCTTGTCGAAATTTGCTTTTACCTGTTTTCATTCTAAAAATGACGTATAAAACTAGCCGAGTACAGAATATTTTTATTTGTAATATTAATAAACTTTGTAATTTTTAAACAAATTGTCTTATGTAAACTGAAACTTCACACAAATTATTTACCACTGTTTAAAAATTAACACACTTCCCAAATCCCACCGGTTTGGAACGAAGAATACCCATGGTGCGATGTATGTCGAGCTTTTCAAAAAGTGTTTTTACGACAGCGATATATACCAAAACTTTTTACCGGGTTTTTCAGTAACAGTTCTGATTCAATGATCATCGGTATACTACGCCGCGGAGGAAAACCGTCGGCCAGGTCATGGGGAAATCGAGTGCAAATTGCAAGGACAGTTCGAAGAAAAATTCAAATTTGACACAGAGAGTTTCCCGGGTCTTCTCGAAAAATGAAGCGAAATATTACAGACACATTAATATTATATCATAATCCTATAACACAAAGGTTAATTATTATAATAATTAACATAATAATTAATTAAAATAATTTACAGGTGCAATTTATTGTTATTGTTGTTAGTGAACCGAAATGTGGCAAATGACTGTCAATGCAAGTTATTAAAACATTATAGAACACTCATACCCACGCGTTGTCATCGCGTGATTCTCATGATGTGAACCGTGTAATAATTATTATTATACGTGTCTCGTGTGTTATGTAAATCGAACGTGTTACGTGTAATAACGACGAGGCGACGACGCGATAGTTCGTTATTTATTCAAATTATTGACGGGGCACACGATTTTCTAATGACATTTGGTGCACAAAGATTGTTGTACATTGTTATAATCATAGAGTAAATTATTTTATTGTTAATTTTAAAACGGTTTAAAATGCACCTATTTTGGATTTTCTCGTTTTGATACAACACATACGCCGATTTCAATGACGGAAAACAAACTAAGTGTACATAGTATAATAATAACGAACATTATTCGCGTTAAATGCAACGTGTGAAAGAGTTCATTATTTTCCCAGACTGACGAAATTAATCTACATATTATTATATATATATAATATTGTATATAACGCGTGCGTACTAAAACGAGCCATTGTTGTGATGTGTACGTGCAAATGTTTATTATGTACATAGTGTTTTTTTTTTAATTAGGGCTGGGATTTTTATGTTATTTTATATATGATATAATATATATACATTGATGTTCTAACACGCAGATCTGTAAATAGAAAATGTGTTTCGGGCGATACTGATTATTTTATTTATTTTTTTTTGACAAATTTAACCTTCAAAGTCAGTTTTAGGTTATTTTTTGGCATTACTGTACCTTCTTTTTAAAAGTAAATAATGTAGTTACAAATGTTAAAATAAAAAAGTATTTTCAAAAGTACCTTCGTGTGCAGTAAAATTTAGAGAAATACCAAAAGATACACACAGTTATTTCTCGTAGGATATATCGTCAAAGCAGCTCAACTTTATTTCAACGAATATTTTGAATCTATACAACATTATTTTATCAATATCGTTACTTGTAAAGATGCAATTGCAATTAAAAAAGTACCAACGAAAATTAAAGTTTCTAGCTTACAAAGAAATACAATTTATTATAAAACTTAATTTTATACTAATGTGTACTGCACTAATCTATAAATTGGCGGAACATCATTATAAAACCACTTGTTTCTTCACGATATTCAGAATGTAAAATTATTATTATTATTGAAATATAAAATAATTATTTTAATATGATATTATCTCTAACTTTTGGGCTCAAATTGATTAAATTTGAGTTGTAAAATGGTTCAACATGTATGTGAATATAATATAATTATGTATTTGTTTTAAACTTATTTCCACTTATATTCAAACAAGTGTTAGAGTCACTCGTAGTTTATCACAGCCATAAAAAAAAAAAAAAATAATAATAAAAATTATCGATATTTATATCGTTTCCGGACCGATCTTTAGCCAGCCCCAATCCGTCCCTGATTACACAGTACAACAGTGACACATTATGACGGTCGATTAGTCCCGTTCTGGGTCGGGAAAACGATTGTTAGAACTGATTTATATACTTATAATATTGTATTGTTATTACGGATGAAAACGGTATTGTACTACACCACTGTGCGTACTCGTTTCGAGACGGACACGGGAGTGATGGTATAAAAAAAAAAAAAAAAACAATCGTTTGGAAAATGACCATGTCGTCGTCGTTGTCGCCACTCAAGACGACGCATCATTGTTTCCGCTTGAAGTGCCAGGCCGATCGAATACTATTTTTTTATTTATTTTTTTTTTTCTGTTTTATACCACGGGGTGCGCGGGTTAAACGTCGATCGCTACTGCATTTGTTCTAACCGTCCGTTTCCTGTCGTACGGGATTTCCGTCAGCGGCGGTGGCGGCAAACGAGAGGGTTATTTAAAACAAAAACAAAAACAAAAATACAGATAACGCACGTCTCGTAGTAGTACACATTTTATACATGTGAAAAAAAGTCGTCGAACACGTACCCGTGTCCAATATATATATATGTGATACATGTATATAATGTCAGTCAATAAGCACGAGATAATCGCGCGGTAAAAGGTAGAGGGAGAGCCGGCTCGACTAATTACCGTCAAAGAGAAACTATCCGTTGGTTTCCTGTTTCCAAGGGACCCAACGATCCGTGAAAGTCCTCGTTATCGGCTTCCGGTGGTCGGGCGGCGCACTGTCACACCATATCGACACTTGGTCAGGCCGCCGCCTGTCGATAGGCACTGGTCAAATCAACCGGAACCCGCGCGGCGCGGCGGTGGCGGGTCTTTGTGTATACAATCGTGTGATTATTAGGTACGACAATATTATTATTTACGTTAGCGACTATCTCTACGTATACGGGTCGCGGGTTAGTCGGTTGGTCATTGGCGAGTGATTTTGCGGGTTTTCCTACGGTCCGGGGCAGAACTTAAACGGGGTGAGGGCGGCGGGCCGTGGTTCAATATTTACCGACAAACAGTCGGATATTCAACAGAAAAACCTGATTATAACTCAATTCGGTTTCAAGTCAAGTACGTTTAAATAATGTTTGTTTAGCTGACAACTCCATATTGATTGTAGATCAAAATTTACAAAATACACTTTACCCGAAATTAATAAAAAAGAAAATGTAAGCTTTTTATGCGGACTCGTCATTTTAAATGAACTAACCTGTGATCTGTGTAAGATATTTTGACATTTCTCTCAAGAACATTAGTTTAAGTCAAGTATACCTATCAGTTTGAAAACATATTATTGTATTTGTTTAGTTATACCGATTTCAATGGTAATTACAATAGTGTATTGTTACTCAATGAAATTATGAAGAAGTATGATAACTTGGACCGAAAGATGTTGAATTTATCAAAAGTCTGATACACATTACATTTAATAAGAAAATATATCATTTTACTTTTAATTTAACTATACAACTTTTTACTGAATTTCAATATACAATAAGTTGATGTTATATTATGAAGTTATTTATACGTTCGATTGTTTATCGGGCTGAATTAGGTGTAAAATTAGGTCATGAGACTCGGCAGTAAATAGTCCATTTTAAAGTGGGCGACTTAGAATGTCGAAAAATTACAAATTTGAGGTAATTGTTCGTTTTAAAATTTGTAGGAAATCTGTATTCAAGCGAAAAAATTATAAACAATATTTTGAAATATATATTCTATAATGTAATAATTCTCGTATAGGAAGTCACATTTAATTAACTTTTGTTTTACTGTATTTTTATAAACTAGAAAAAAAAAAAAATAAATAATTGGTTAGTTTTTGGGTGGAGAGGAGGGGAGACTCGCAGACTTCAAAATGTGTACGATACACGTGCGGAAACGCGTCTGCTAACTACGCGTGGTGCACTAGCCAAAAACGAGTCGATTCGTTGCGTACAAAAAAATAATATAATTTCAGTGCAAACTATTAAAATGTCGTGCTTAATTTGAAATTACCTTAAGAAAAAATTCAAATAATATGCTGTTTTGGATAATAAACATACATATTTACGAGGTGTAGATAATCCCATAACCATAACTTGACTTCTTATTGTGGTATACCTATAAAAGTCTTAAGCACAAAAACCAACAAATAGCTTTGAACTACACACATCAAGTTTCCCGTCAAACTTGTATTGACAATTTTTAGATTCTGAGCAAAGCGAAGAAGCAAGTGATTTTATAATTATGTTTATTTTTTTTTTTCTCTTTCTGGAAACATTTTTCCATATAGAAATACTTATATTATACCGACAATAACAGTCTAGCCCTGTATATTACACTAAAGTTTCGTTCTACAGTATCGTTTTAAAATTACAATTGTCCACCAAAAACTTCGTTTTATTAGAAAAGTTATGAATGACAATGGCGAGAACGTCGGTACAGTTAGGATACTCATGGAATAACAAACGCAGTAAACGATTAATTTTACACTACTAAAACCAACCTAACCAGAGTTCAAAATTTCAATATAATGTTATATTTTGTAGTGGTACGAAAACTCAATACGTTTTCTGAGTACTGGTATTCATATTATGAGTGCACAAAAATATATTACTTGCGTTCCATAGAAATTAGTGTAGTATTACAAGTCAATGAAAGTATTTTCTTCTAGTCTGACCTCTAGGGGATCGACCCCTAATCGGTCTAAACTACAGTGACATCATATTATTATAATGTGTGTGACATAGGTCACAATCTAGGAAAGTGATTAGAAAAAACTAAAAATCCGTGCGACAAACCGATGCAGTATATCAAAATGGATTAAATTTTACGATCGTCGTCTCACGATCATAATATATAAGTGCGTGTGTCGGCTTCCGGCCCGTGTGATTTTGACGAGGCGATACGACCTTCCGGGACGTGAATATTGCGAATATGTGGGTACACATTCAGAACCATTCTTCTACGATGGGCCTGTTTTTAATATTTGTCTAAGAAAAAAAAAACAAAAATCAAAGTAAACTATGTAAAGTAGATTAAAAGTAAATCAAATTAAATTAAATTAAAATAAAGTGAAGATGTAAAGCGAAGATAAGCAAACAACTATAAACAAGAAAGTCGAAGAAGAAAGCGAAAATATCAATGTTAATAGAGACCAAAAATGTTTTACTAACAGAATATGTTCAAATTTAAATTAATTATAATAATTCCACGTTCAACTTTCAGCTTGGAATTTTCCGGAAGCACCACTACCTCAAATCTACGTGATATGCACGCGTGTAAAGTTTATGATTTTATATTTAAATTAATTTTTTTTAATTAATTATTATGTGGCCATGTAACGTAATCGAAAAACCGTGTTTTCTACAACAATAATAATATTGTATGTCTAATAAATAATTTAATATCATCGCAATATCAAATATAATATCGTGCACTGCCTATTACTATTTACTTGTTAATTTATCGTTTTGTTATTATCTCGCGGCGCTCGCAAACACCTGCGGGGGGGACCTGCTGGGTACGACGACGACGACGACGACGCGACGCCCACATCCACCCGCATGTCACGGGATCTGTCGCCGCTATATAACAATATTAATAATAAAATGTAAAATATGTGCTTACCAAAACCGTGTGGTCCTTCTGTGTATAATACGGCATAATATATTTTGTTTTTTTTTTTCTCTCATTATTTTTATTATTACTCGTTTTCTTTTTTTTTTTTTTGTTTCCAAAACGCATTTTTATTTTTCATTGTTTATCGGTTAAGGGTCATTAGACAGGGGCGGACCGATATCGTCTCGTCGCCGTCCGTCGACGTGGTGCGGGTGAAATGGGGGTGGGGGGGGGGGTGAAATAGTAGTAGGTAAAACAAAAAAATTCCTTTTCGTCCATTATTTACTTTTTGGACACGACTCAACGGGTAGGTATTATGTACGTATAATATACCATTTATATGTACATAACAATATTATTATCAGCTATCTGCACACGGAAAAACGAGTCATTTGTCTTTCGATTCTCCACAGTCGTCGCGGGTACGTCATCGGAACACTGCGATAAGTAATAATAAAAAATAATAACATTACGTACCTACCACAACGGGCAAAGGTGGTGGACGAGGGGCGGAAAAAAAAAGTACAACAAATAAATTATACAAAAACTAAACGGTTTTCCGATCCGTTCTAACCGTAAAATCGTACCTACGGCACAAAATCCGACTTCCCCGAGGGATTTCTTATATTTTAGATTACGATCGCTCGGCGGCGGCAACGTGTCCGTGCGTCTCTGTGTGCGTTTTTTCATCTCTAACGACTCATCAACGAAAAAAAATAAATAAAAAATAATAAGGAAACATATAATTTGAGCGTTAGTGAATTTTTATAGGGGACGTGATTGGGAAGAATACACCTTTTGTGTATTACGTCAAATTAACTTTTTTTTTTTCCAGAGCAGTTAATTTTGTTTCAATTTTAAAACAAAATTTTCAATTCTTAATAATAAAATTAGCAGAAAATTTAACACGAATTCACTCATATAATATATTTCTAAAGAAACTCGAAAAAATATTGTAAATAGTTGGTCGACTTTTTTATTATAACCTTTTAGAATTATTAGAATCAGCACGAAACTGATCATTTTTGCGTAAAATAAATTGTTTTTTTTTTTTTCGATTAAAACCATAATAAAATTTATAATTTTTAATCTGATGGACATTTTATTTTAACGAACACCTGTTCTCGTATTTTTTTTACACCAGGAATAATTGTTGAACATACCTAATTGATCTAAAATTGACAATTTGTTGTGTAATTAACTGATTTAGCTTTAGTCATAATTATTGTTTTGTTGAAGAAATGATTTATTGTTTCTTAAAAATTCAACACACTTACCAAGAGTATCCCAACCGACGAGTGAAAAATACCCATATGTCCAGTTTTTTTTTTTTTATATACATATATTTAGTTGTTATTTCTTACTCATATTATTTATTAGGTAAAATTAAGATAGGAAAAATTAAATTTTATAATGACTTACAACAATGGCCATTTTAATGCCAATATGTTTTATTACATTTAATCAACATGGTTTTTAAATTTAAATTGTAATTAACAATTTTATACATATGTTGTACAAAATGATTTAATTATACCTACATATTTATTTAGAACATATATTGTAATTTAAAGCACGCATAACAATACAACATTATTTTAAATACATTCAACAATTTTCACACAAAATATACTTTGTAAATATTCTAAATACTACGTAAATGACAGTATTTTTATTAAAATTCATTTTTTTTAAACAATAATATTGTTAAAACAAATTTATAAAATATTACATCAATTTTAGTCTAAAATCATTCGTGTAAATAATATTTTTAAATATAGCTTAAATGAGCGATTGTAAAAAAAAAAAAAAAAAAAAACCCTTTTTGGAATTTATTATTTTATTAGGTAAATAAGTCTGTTAATTAAATATAAGGCATGCGCTTTTGTTTAGACCTACGGTGTGAGTTTAATCTCTATGACTTAGGACGTTTTATGTTTTAGTTGCGCATCGGATATCATAGGTAAATCGCGAGAAAGAAGAAAATGATAAGATGAAGAACGAAGAGGAAAGAAAGCTCAGAAAAGGGCAGTTTAAGACGATAAAGCCAGGATCTCCGTTCAGCTGTAGATTCAATGAAATTTGGTTTCTGTGGTTATTTTTTTTGTAATTCCGTAGTGTTCGACGACACTTTGAAAAAATTTACCGAAATCCACTACTGACGTTTATAAAATGCGAACGTGCCCATTTGATAAAAACTTCTAAGGGCGTGTCTGTTGATTGTTTCGTAACGTTATTATCGTGTTCGAACGGAGACCGAGAAGTAAAGGATCCGAGAATGCCGATGCCCGAAACCGTATGGAAAACATCGGCTTGATTCCGACTGTGAAACCGGTCGACGAAGACGAAATAAAACTGACAGTGACCACAGTGTTTAAGATCAGGGATACGTTTCCGACCATCCAATCGACTGAACCGTATTTTTTGAGAGACCATCGCACGACGTGTTTTCACATCGAACGCGCGGTTTACTCTTGTCGGGCAATATTAAAAAAAAAATATCTTACAAAAATAATCGTGCAAAGTACGTACGTCACAGAATTGATCCGTTTGATACGCTAGAAAATACGCACCGTGTTTTACTACAAATAATGAATCTTATCGAACAGTCTGTAGAGGGGTACGCTATAGCATACTTGTTATATCAGCCAAGGTGATAAAATAAAAAACTGTAATTGCATTTCATTCCTCGATAATAATATTATAATATTATCGCCTTTGAGCACCGTTTCCATATCTTTTAGTAGTTAAAGTGTATAAAATATTTGAACCATTTTAATCGAATGTGTAAACGATACTTGAGATACTAAGGTCAGGAGACACTAACCGAAAATCGATTTTTTTTTTGTTATACGTTATCACGCGATCGGTTAGTGTCCAGTGAAACGACATAATAATAATTATATGTTAAAAGCTCACTTCCAATTAAATTTAAATAACCATTTAAACAAAACTATAGCCTACACTTTCTTTTAAATAGAATTTTATAACACTGTAATAATTTTCTTTGGAAAACTATGATTTTTTTTTTGATCCCCTAAGTAATTTATATTTAAAATAGGGATGGGTTCTCAAACTCTTCGAACCCTCGAACTTTAAAAAATTCGAATAGTTCTAGTTAAGAGTATGTTAGAATGTTCGAACAGTTTAATCTGACATTTTTTTTTTTCTTTTCTGCAATTTTTACTTTTACTTGTTTTTTTAAAATGTTTATTTAAAAGTTTAACAATTGAAACTTAAAAGTATTAAAGCATTTAAAACATATAACTTTCAAACATTAACTTAAAATTTTACTACCATTATATTTTTCCTTTTCAAATTAATTATGGGTAGATTCTCAAATGTTTTAATTGTTTTAAATTCCGAAAAAGTAGTTCTAAAGTTCGAAAGTAATTCGAATAAAATTCAGATTCAAATTCGAGTTCGAAAAAATTAATGTCCGACCCATCCTTAATTTAAAATAAAATGTATTATGCAAATTCTATAATTGCACCTATTTTATATTTTTAAATCTGTAATCTCTTGCCTTTGGGCGCAAATATTATTATTGTTTCTACAATAAACAATAATTATTATCATCAACTGTTGGTCCGAATCGCGTTTGCCATATTGGCGTTTTATTTATTTATTTATTTATTTTTTCTTATACCTTGGTCGGGATAGCCAATATTCTACAGTTAATCGTCCGATGAGATTCGTCATTTGTAGTACAAAACGATTCATATTCCCCGGTGTATTTAACGAATCGATTCTATAACGTACGCACTGTGCCCGTTCGTTTTTGTTGGCTAATTTTTTTGTCGACTCGTCGTCCACGTAGGAACCCGTCGGTCACGGAGTTCTCGGAAAATACGGTTCGGTCGACTGGAAAATCGGAAACGTGTCACTGATTTCATACAGTGTGGTCATGGCCAGATTTGCTTCCTCGTCGAACATTTTTACCCGAAGTCGTCGGAACCAAGCATTTTGTTTTTCATGACGCAATTTCGGGCGTTAGCATTTTCTCGAATCTCTTACTGTTCGCCGTCTCCGTTCGAACGCGGTACACACGAAACGATTGTTATTAAATTCGAAACCACTGGGATTTTTACCAACAGAGCACAATCGCATTTGGCAAACGTAAGTGGTGCGCTTTGGTATGGGACAGCACTGTGAACTTATTTGACGAACACACGAAACCGAATAGCATTGAACCGACGGAAAAAATCATCCTTGGACCCTTCCCCTTCCACGCTGCTTTCCACTGTCATTTCCTTCACTTTTCCTCTTTCATTCGACACCCTGCATGATATTTTGTCCGATTCCATTCTATTCCCGTGGATTTAATACCGAAATCTCTTTGCAATTCAATTCGCGAATGTCTTTGGGCCGTTATTACTTCGGTCTAAACGATGTTTATGGAACTCATCATGGGAGACACCAAACTAAAGCGTTATATAAACACGTTTTATACAAAAATCTTTCTATCAGTACAAGTTTATCACTATTAATATGTTGTTTAACAGCAGTTCGTTTCCGTTACAAGAATACTCATTGGATTAGGAACACGAACGTCTTGGATTGATGTGTTTTACACGAACTGATTATGTCCAATACCTGTAAATAATATGTTGTAATTAAATTCAAATTTTAGAAATATACATTATTATATATATATATATATATCTTTCACCGACCAAAAAAAGGTTTTAATTTTATAATATTTATATTTATCAACTAGATAGGTAGAATATTAAAGCTTAAAACAGGTGGTAATTATAATGGCTATTGATTATTATATCGAATTCAATACATTTTATGAAGTACATCTATGTTTGATACTAATTATTAAACAACATATTTTGTAATTTTCAGCCAAAATTTGGAAAAGGGAATTTTTGTCACACGAGTGTATGATATTTAGAGGCGTCATTTGGTGAGGGGCAGAATGTGATCTCTACTTTATTAACCATTTCTCTGTGGATTATAATTAAAAAAAAAAAAAAGCCGTACATACTTCGCACGACGGGTGGTATTCTCTTGACGGGCGTATTAAATTTTAAAGAAACGATAAATCATTTCTTTAGTAAAACGATTCTGAACGAAGGAAGTTAATAATATAA
>JAIPRM010011595.1:0-12773 GCA_025469315.1 Stegophylla sp. TES_Ste_2020
AAAATGATGGTTTCCGAGTCGTTTTTGTCAAATTTTGGGTAGTTTTTTTAAAAAAAAAAAAAAAATTGAAGAATTCTTCTCAATTAATTGAGAAATTCAAAAAATGACCTCTGTAAAGTACAATCTAGAAGCCAATCCGGTTTCAAAAAGTTACTGATCGAAACTTTTGGACAAGTATTTCCATACGAAAAATAAACATCATTGTAAAAACACAAGCTTCTTCACTTCGTTCAGATTCTAAAATATCGCAGTTATCTAATAAACACACACACTCCAGTGTATTATTACCACGGTGCGGTCACGCTACACCGAGTTTACTCCGCCACCGCCGCCGCTCGTTGCGTTCGCGCGCGCATCAGAGCGAGTGTCGATTCTCGTTTCACCCCCTCTCACCGACCACCACCACCCCCCCCCACCCACTAGCACGGCCGGAACCCGCTCCACCACCATCCACCCCTACCAAAAAACGCTCTTTGTGACACGTCCGGTGGCACCGGACCGGCAGATATCGATATCCGGGCGCGCGTGACGTGTACAATAGACGACGCAACACCACTGCAACGATATTATACGTAATAATGATAATTGATTATGGTAGAGTACGGGGCAGTGGCGTAGCCGGGAATTTTTTTCCGGGGGGGGGGTTGATCAGTTGAATACATTAGTGCAATTAGAATTAATTTTTGTTGGGGGCTAACATGTTTATTTGATTGATTTAGTTCTCCAAAGGCTCAACAATTAACATTGTTAAACATGTCAACCTTCAGCAATTTTCAAAAAATATAGGGGAGGGAGGACCTGAGTGAGTTTTTAAGGATAGCTGAACGTCCTAATAGTCCTTCTTAATTGCGCCTATGGTTCGAGATACTAGTTAAGGATACAATAAGGACAATTGCTTGCCCCCTCCCTGTTTTCAAAATTGATTTTCTTTCTAAAGGAAATGATAATTTTCTAAAGGTAACCCCTCCTTTTTTTTGTATGTCTTTGTCTTGTCTTCATCAAACATTTTTTTATCCCTTATTACTTTTTTCAACAACTACCCCAGCTACCTACCATATCCCATATTTTATATTATTTATAACTAATTAGACAATAATTTAAGATTTCTTGAATTTTCGGTCGGGGCTCTACAGCCCCTTAAGGCACCCCCCCCCTGGCTACGCCTCTGGAGTACGGGGATTTTGAAGTACTAAAAAGCCGTAAAAAGACTATTTAGGTAGAATAATTCAAAATAGCTCTATAAATCTTCCGAGAAAAGGTTAAAAAAAAAATTTATAAAAACCGGATTTTAAAACAGTTTTTTACAATAATATCTACAAAAAAGTTTACTTACTATAAATTTTCCTGATATTTTTCGAATTAATTTGTTTCTGATTATTGTGAATCAATGCGAAAATAACGAAATCGATATTATGTGAAAGAGGTTTTTAGACCATTTGCAGTTGCTGACGAACTTAAATCGTAATAAAATGTCTTAATACCAAGTGATTCGTTGTTGATAGATAAAAATATTACCGAATTACGTCATTAATGCGAGCGGACAAAAACTAATATCAATTAATTTTTTTTTTTTGGCTATATTTATTGGTACTAATTACAGATCTGCACGTGAAAAGGGGAAAAAAACATTTAAAAAAATTTTAAGTAAATTTGAGGGATGATTTTCGAAAGTATAAAATTATGATATTGGAAAAATGTGTAAAATCTTTCTTAGATTTTTCTAATTTTTCTTCATTTGAATTTTTTTTTTTTTGACAAAAATAGTATAGTTTTTGAGTGCTCGAGCCCTGGTAATAACGTGTCAATTTCAAATATTATCGATCGATAGTAATAATAATTAATCGAAACAGAGATATTTACGATTAGATGCTTTACGCCAGTGCGGCCGTATTAATAAAATTATTGTTATTATTATTTACACGGAAAAATAACGGGAAAAAAAGGTTACACTCGAGAACCTCTTCAAATCGTTTAATCGTTTTCATGTTTTAACATTATATATTGTCTTTAAAATAAAAATAATTATATTATTGACAACTTCCAATAAATACAACATATACTTAATAAAACCCTCGTCGTAATATTATTCCATTTTGTCGAGACTTAAAAAAAAAAACCGGACATACTTCGCACGATGGGTGTTCTTCGCGCGACGGTTGGGATTCTCTTGACGGGTGCATTTAATTTTAAAGAACGATAAATCATTTTTTCAATAAAACGCGCTTCTGAACGAGGGAAGTCAATAATATAAAAAATAAACGAGAAAACAAATGTTAGAACAAATGTTAGAAAAATGTTTCCTAGTCGTTTTTGTCGAATTTCGGGTAGTTTTTTCCAAAAAAAAAAAAAAAATGAAGAATTGAGAAATTCAAAAAGTGACCTCTCTAAAGTACAATCTAGAAGAAAATCCGGTTTCAAAAAAACTATTGATCGAAACTTTTGGACAAGTATTTCAATACGAAAAGTTGTACACGGAAAAAAAATAAACATCATTGTAAAAACACTAGCTTCTTCACTTCGTTCAGAATCTAAAATCAGTTGATGTATAAGAAACCAAATTGAATTGTTTATACTTCCGTATCGATCAAAATATTGTATATTAGTTTAACATTGAGTAGTCTGATTAATCTCTCCATTGTTTGATTAAGTTTCGCTAATACAACATATTATTAATGTTTTAGTGTTCTTTAATATTTCAATAACATTATTATGTAATTTGTGTTGAAAATAATTAATAACATTGTGAAATATTATAAGTGTTAATAATTTACCTAATTATTATAATGATACAAAAAAAAAAAAAAAATTGAATATTTTATCTTGTGTTTTGTACATATAAAATATAACATATTGTACTTATACGGTGAATTATTTATTATTATTATTATTATTTTTTTTTTTTTAATAGAAGTTGGCCGTTTTTACGTCCCGTCTTCTGGATAATATGCGAGGGGTTAAAATGGCGCTGTACACGCGCGTAAATTTGAATTATCTACACACAGTAAATTAGCATATTTTTATGTCGCTAAAACTACTATCGTAAACAATGGATTAAACACAGACGGCTTTGGCGAGTAACACGCGGATATACGAAAAAAAAATACAAAATACAAAAAAACAAACCTTTTTTTCACCGCGGCCGGGAAAGTGCCGTCGGACGAGTTATTAAAATAAAATAAAAAATAAATAAATAAATGAAAAAGCGTGGGCACTGTTTGCAGTGGACTTTGTTTAAAAGCCGGGGCGCGAGGATGCTGCGGAATTTGCAAACATTTCGTGTTGCTGTGGTCACACTACTACACAGACTATATTGTTATGTGTGTCGATCCTGAAGTAAAAACTCAAACAATAGTGAGTTTTTATTATCAAAAATAATGCGAGTGTAATAATGACGTATAATAATATTATGACGACCACATTTGCATATTATTTGTTTTGCTCAGAGTTACAAATGTCTAGCAGAGTACGAAATAAATACGTTTCACGATTTTACGAAACTAGTTTTGTAAAATTTTATTTCGCATATAAACGAATATTTTGAGTATTTATGGTTTTTACGGCATATTTTATATTTTTATACTCTGTTTTAAACTTTTTGAGACATATATTTTAACTTATTTCAATTTTTTCCACACCGACGTTTTTATTTTAAACAATTCAGTCAAAAGATTTTGAGATAACAATTTATTTACTTTTAATTTTTGACTTTTGACTCTTGAGGATTGCGAATGAAGCAATAATAATAAATATTTTGCTGTAATTAATTTTATTAATAGATACATAATCATATTATAAATGACAATGGTTTATATTATATTTAAATTAAGTAATTGTTTTGACTCATTTATTTAAATAAAATCGCAAAAAAAAAAAAAATGTTAATGCATATGTGATGCGACATACTTCGCACCACGGATATATTCTTCGCTTTTTGGGTCGGATACCTTTAAAGGCTGTGTATACTTTAAAAAAAAAACGATAAATCATTTGTTCAATAAGACGATTTTGAACGAAAGCAGTTAATTATAAAAAGATTATTAATGATGATTTTCAACACAATTACCAAGAGTATCTGGAAGAGCGAAGTATATCCGTGTCATGAAGTATGTCCGGCTTTCTTGTCTTTACTTTACTTTACTATACTTTACTTTAGTTTTTCAAAATGTATAACCTATTTTTCCACCAAATTTATGGAACGTATAAATGAATCGACTTTAAATGACATACAATAAGGTATCGAAAACTTTTTGTTTTATTTTATTTTTTGTCCATTTTATTGACAAAATATTTTTTTTTTTTGTAATTTACCCAAATAATAATACCCAAAATATGACAGTAAAAATTGATAGCAAAATATAAACATTTGGTATTTATTTTCATGGTTTCTTTCTCCGTGGTTTTGTTTTCCTACAACCAACAGGTGATGTAACCTGATTAACCCCGCCTATGCGTCCGCTGATTGTCGCGTTCGATAATGTGGCGCAATCGTTAGTTTACATCGCTTAAAAATGCCGAAACGTTTCGTGTCCGTCGACCTGGAAATCCGTGCAATATTATTATTAAAAGGAAGAGGAAAAAAAAAAGGTAGACACTGCGCAATCCAACGAATCCTCCGACAATGGAAACCGGTACACCTCGGCACTATGGGTTTGGTCAGTGGTTCTCAAAGTGAGTTCCGCGGAATCCAGCGGTCCCGCACGACAATCAGTCGGAGAGTTCCGCGAGTGTTTTACGGTTAGGTCGTGATTTTTCGGTTTTCGGTTCCAAAACCGACGGACACACGTACAAACAGATTAAATGCTCATCCACATTTTAGAATTCAGCTGACAAGTGTATTACAATAACATTAATTTGAGTGTCAAACTATAAACTGTTTCGTTCTTCACGGATATATTTTGGTAAGTTAAAATTAAATGCATTTAAGATATTGTCCTAGGCTATCCTGCAGTTTTGTGGCTTGGATCGCGAATTTAATTCAGTAAAACAAAAAAAAAAACTTTAAAAAAAAGATTTAAAATCTCAAGAAATGTTATATAAAATGCACTTAAACATTAAAATACTTTTCAAAGTCACTAAAAATTAAAACTTTGACAATTCGTATTTAAGTTCATATTGATTTTACATTTATAAAAATTATTCGGTTAATTTAACTTACATGTACGAAAAATAATTATAAAAATGTTGATTGTAATTCGAATTGAATTGGCTTCAGTTGTTCTACTCTGTCTAATTATCGAATCACACACTGCAGACAAATCAAATCTGTTAATACACTTGAACGATTTGTGTAAAATTAATCTTGAAAAAAAAAAACTAGGATATTTATATTTATAAAATGTATTCAATAAATATGAACGTAAACACACATACATACAGCCTGTGCAAAACGAAAATATTTGTTCAAAGATTTATATCGGCACAATTATTCAACAAATATATATATATATATATAAATGTAGGATAATGAAAAACAAATTAAATATAAAAAACTAAATCGTCTAAAATTGATAAGAAAAATTTCAAAATTAAATTTGTTGTTTTATGACTCAAAATGGGTACTTAGAAAACTACAACATAATATAATCAGATACGCAAAACGCACAGCCCTGTTCATAACACATACCTAATGTACATTGCAAAGTTACATGTTACAACAGGGGTTGAAAAATCGAAATTATATCGCCAAACACAAAATATCTGCATTGCCTAAGAGTTCTGTGGACGTAAACATTTTGGGAACCCCTCTGGATTAGGGCCCAAACGTTCGGGTCATACAATAATAATAATAATAATGGTTGCAATAACGATAAAATTTATAAGATCTGTGTGTGTGTGTGTCGTCGACCACAATAATATTGTCACACACACACACACACAATGGACACATGAAGACCGTACGACGACGACAAAGCACACACGTGTATACCTGTGACAGCCCGCGGCTGAGGCCTTCTGCACCGACGACGATGGCAACAACAGCAGCAGCAGCACGTGACGCTGTGTGTCTCTCCTCGGACCTTCTCCTTCCACCCAACAACCACCCCTCCGCACAATCATGTCGACGCTTGGCTCCGCGCGTTTCCTCCTCTCCCGTCTATATATACGGTCTATAATATTCTTAAGTCTCGTCGTCGTCATCTTTGCCGCACAGACGTGCGGCGTATAAAATAATATTGTATTATTATTATCATCACCACTATATTATTATTATAATATTGTATTGTACCAGGTACGGCACGCAGCATCATCATCATCATCAGCAGCAGACAAACCGTCTCTGGTCTCTGTACACAGCTGCAGCACCGCCCCCACCCACCGTACCTTATCCGACACACACACGCACACACTGCAGACTTCCACGATATTATATGGCACAAAAGACACACATAATCATTGCACACACCCAAAACTACATACACAATTATATCTACTCAAACACGCAGATGAATACGCATGCGCATGCACATCCTCAAATATATATATATATACATTTAACTCGCACGCACATACTTACGCACACAAAACATATTATTATTATTATGTATTATAGTACATTCGATACACTTATACACACGCTGACACGTCGTACTCGTACCCGAAATACTGAATCCCAATTGATAAAAAAAAAAAAAAAAAAAAAAAAACATATTGTACTAATAATTGAGTCCCGGAAAAAATAATTACTATCCATATTATATTATTATAATAATATGATCATAAATTAATTTTAAATCATGCTTCGCGTCGCATAATATTTGAGAACCACTGTTGTACATTATTATTATTATTATTATGTACGTAGGTACGTCCGAATTATGATAATACGTATATTATAAAAAGTAGTGCGCGCGTTCGTGTTTATTTTCGCAACCATGCGGGTACCCGACTCTTGTTCCATAATATTATTATAATATGTATTACTATACGCTCGTGCTCGTACATTAAATACATATTATACAGGGTGGGGCATTTAAACGGCCGTTTTTCAAAGTTTAAATTAATATCTAATGATTATGCATTATTATTATGTAAAAACAAAGTGCATAACATGCCATTTATTTTTAGTTTCTAAGTGAAGCGAAGTAACTTATGATTTTACAATGATATTTATTTTTTATTATTTTTTTTTTTCTCTTCTGTGAACACTTTTTCGTATAGAAATACTTGTCTAAAAGTTTCGATCCAAACTACATCCAGATGGTACTTTAAAGAGGTCATTTTTCCATTTTCTCAATAATTTTTCGAAAAACGTGGAAAATCTGTCGAAAAATTGACAAAGAACGGCAAAATATGCAATTACCGGAATTTTCTTAAAATTTAAAATTGCTTTTTAACATAAGTCAAAAAATAATGTTGCTAGAAACTTAAAACTATCACAAACTACTAAAAGTGATCGCTAGAACACATCATAAAAATATTTCAAAAACATTGGACCAATTTTGAGTTGAGTTTAGAATTTCGAAAATATCGGAAATTGCTGCGCCGCCACATATCTGTCATTATTTTTGTAATGACAACAATTTTATAAGCATAAGCACGTTGTTTATCACTCCCACTGTTCCATGTTCACTAAACAGCATTTTATTTTAAAACTATTAGTATTTAGTAAGCATTCTTATGTCAAATTCTTATCGAGAAAATTTGTTTTTTAAATCGTCCGTTTCAGTTCCCCTCCACCTTGTATTATGTCGTGCCGTTAAACGACGACAGTTATGTTCGTAATAATAATATACGCATTACAATATCATCGTATCCGGTGACGAGTTTAGAAAATATTTAGCGCCTTTAATAATTATTTGTCCGGTCGGCTTACTGCAGGCAAAACCTGTGAATACCGGATACACTTGGTAACCGAATAAAAATATACGCGGAGGAGCGGTTAAGTGCGTTTTGCGGGGCCAGTCAGTGACGCATTTAAGGGGGGGGTGGGTCGAAAAGGGCAAATGCCCCCGGCGCCATGATTTGAGAAGCGCCAACGTTTTAGAGTTAAAAAAAAAATAATTTTTAGTTATATAAAAATATATTCATTTGACTATTTTCTTATCTGACTCGTTCAATTTTTTTTTTTTTTCATTACACAGAATAAGACATTTCTAGCCGTTGGCTATTTATATCTACGGATGAATAAGTAATACATTTTAACATAATATAATATATATATATATATATATAACTTTTACTGTTTTATTAAAGTGTATTATTTGGTATAATTTTTTAATTGAATAAAACACTAAAATATTATATTATACTGTTAAACCCTGGAATATACATTTTAAAATGTTATTCGAAGTAAGCAAGAAGCGCATTTTTTGTTAATTGAGGGTGAAGAGGGAAGGTCTGAGGTTTTAATGACTACCAACAAGTTAGTGGGAGGGGGCGGGGCGGTAAAATTATTTCGCCCCGGGGCGCATATTATATTCTAAATGCACCACTGGGGCCAGTGTACGATATTTATATGTTTTAACGTAACGATGTTAATAATAATAATACAACAGTAAATCTTAGTTTTTAGCGTCGAAGTTATAGATGCTTCTGGAAAATGTATTCATCAATTATTATTATTATTATTATTGAATTCACATCAATTATTTTCGTCACACGCGCGTTTTATTGATGATTATTTTGAACTGTTATTCGAGTCAATTTTCTTTTTTTATTCCGTATACAGTTTTGATTCTCACTTAACTTAAATTAATTTGTTCGTCATAATTTTTAAGCAATAATTGCTTATTTTGATAAAATCGTATCTTAATACTGTTGGTCGTTTGATGTCGACTGATCAATACTGTGATAATATTGTGAAGAGATCACAGACGCAATGTGGAGGAGACTCTGAGAGAATAATTAGCCTTTCCGAAAATGTAAATAACAGTATGCGGTATACGTGGTAATTGATTTCCATCTAGTTTTTGAATATTTTCAAAAAAAAAAAAAAAAAAATTAGGAATTACTTTTTTATTTTCTAACAATAAAATTAAGAATTGAAAAAAATTATTTTATAAAAATTTAAATATCAATTCATTATTGAATTGTAAGCTTTATAATATATTACATATTGGAATAACATATTTGACCGACTTATTTAAAAAAAAAAATCTTTTTGTAGGCTGTCATTATTAAAAAGAAAATATTTATTTTACTCATGATCTTCATGTACCTACTTAAATTACTTCATTATAATTAATTATTTAATCGAATTTTTATTTTAGGTGATTTATTATCAATAACTCTTATATTTACCTTTTCATTTTTTTTTTTTTTTTTCTATAGTAGGTGAGGATTTGACCCTGAATATTTTTGTAGCTCATCCTAGTCAAAAAAAAAAATGTAATTGCACCTATGAAACATAACTCGTATTGACCGGTTTTTTTGGATCAGATTATTAGCAGAGCATAATATTTTAGGAGCATTTGACAAAAATAAAAATATCAAAATTACAAAAAATACGCGTACAGTCACGATTGAAATATTCTTATAGACCACCACCATGGTATGGCCCACTGAATACAAAATATTCAAAATTAAACTGAAAATATTGTTTATATTAATCTCGTTTTGATATTTATGATTTTTCGACCGATTTTTTTCACACGTTTCGATAAATGAAAACCTTAAACATAACAGCTAACCTCCAAATCCATAATAATATCTTTATTTTACATCCGTTATATTATTTTACTTTCGTTCGCACGTCGAAACCTTCGTGTATGTCGCGTCCATAGTAAAGATGTTAAACATCACCTTTTACGGTCGATTTAAGAAGGCCGCGAAGACGCTTCGTTGGCCAAATCGGAAGTGAACGTGCCGCCAAAACGAACGTTTTGTTCCTCTAAAACTTGTTTTGACGACGTCTTTATTCAAATCGACGAACACAAACGACGCGGGTTATGCTAACAACAGCGCAAATTAAATAATTATTTACGCGTAGGCGTGCACTTGAAGCCGAGAAGACATCGATTTCCGGTATAGTAAACAGCAGAACGTACTATTCGCAGTTCCCCACTCGCGTTTAAAACTCTCTCGTGATTGACAAGATTGATTTTTTAAATAAGAACAAAGCAAAAAAAATGCCGTACTTAATTCAAAATTGATCAAATCTATTTGAAATTTTTATGACACGTCCTCGTAGCTATTTTTAACGGTTGGTGAAAATTTCAAGTCTCTAGCTGCATTATTTTAGAAGTCATATCAAAAAGTAATTTTCAGTTTTACGGAAATATCGGTAATTGCGTATTTTGCCGTTTTTCGTCAATTTTTCGACAGTTTTTCCCCGTTTTTGGAAAAAGTATTGAGAAATTGGAAAAATGACCTCTTTAAAGTACCACCTGGGTGTGATTCGGGTTCTACAAAGACACTGATCGAAACTTTCGGACAAGTATTTCTATACGAAAAAGTGTTTACAGAAAGAGAAAAAAATAAAAAAAATAAATAAACATCATTGTACAATCATAAGCTTCTTCACTTCGTTCAGAATCTAAAATACAAGTTGACTTTTTATATTATATGAGTAAACCGGTCTACGATTTTACGTCCAAAAAAACATAAAAATTAACATTTTTTGTACGTAATTATGACGTGATATTAAGGTAGAATAATATTTTTAGCCGTCATTTGAATGGGTAGTGCTAAAATTCGAACGTTTGCAAAAAAAAAAAAATTATTATTCATTGAGCTTATATTTTCATGAAAATAATTTTACCGAATGCAAAAAAATATTATGTGAGAAATCTTTATTTAAGTAAAAGGAATTTTTTACCGGATTAAGAATTTTATTTATGATATTTTATGCGAGAGGAGGGTTTAATCATCGAAGAAATAAACTAAATCCATTATTTTTCGCGTAAAAATTACCAGTTTTAATTTTTATACAAAATATTCTACCTTTAAATAGTTATAAAATGAAAAAAAAAAAATTACTAATATTTTTTTTTCAGGTTCATTAGGCATTGAGTGAAATAATTATACTCTATATTTTCATTTATAAGAATATAAAAATAAAATATTTTACTAGATATTATATTCTTATTTAAAAAAAACGTGGCACCTATAGCCAAAGTTCTATATTTTTCCTAAAACTAAACGTGTACATACTTACATTGAAACTAATGATTTAAAAACAAAAGTTGTGCTGTTGGCGTAAAGTTAACAGCGCACAACTTAAAAAAGCTCTAGTGACGAAAATAATTTCCAACCAATTCCGAGAGTGTTCTAACAATTTCCAACAAATTTGTTAGGCACTTTCAATCAGTGTCTGCTATAGTTGTGCTGCTAACTTTATGGGGGTGATTTAAAAATATGTTAGTTTATTACAGAAACCGTTTTTTACTAGATTTTTCGAGAGAATTTTCAGTGCGTTTAAAAATCCAAAAAATAAAATTGATCATTGCAGCAATATGGCTATAGGTATTATACGCATTCCACTCTTTACTTCATTACACTCTTTTTTTTTTTTTTCCTCCTAAAACTATATTTAAAATATGCGTCACCAATAATAGTTTTGTCTGTGGGAATAATCTTGTACGGCTGCGCGCTGTATGTAATAATAATAATAATATAATAATTGTTGTGTTACAACAGCCAGGCAGATATAATAATAATAATAATATCGTTATAGGAATGATGACGATTACGACGGAAAGATGCTTGGCGAACACGTCAGCAGCAGTGTCTGTGCGTTCTCGTCGGGTCGCATAGTGCCAAAAGTGACAAAACCGCGCGAGACGCGTCGTTTAGATATATCATGACATAACGTCGTAATAAATATAGCGTCGTCTCGGGGTGAGGGGGTGGGGGGGGGCAAAAGTGTATTTTGTCCGTTTTGCCAAATTGAATTAATTTAAATGATTAACGACGCGCTCCGTCGGGGTCGACGTTGGTGACGGCGGCGGCCGACACGGTCTTTTGTCTTTTCGCCGGGTGTAAAAAATAATATGTAAAAAATAAAAACAAGACGTGCTTCGCGAAACAAGTCGCGCAGAACGTCCGCCGTTTTTGACGACTTTGCGCCCAGTTTTTTTCTTTTTCCTCCACCAATTTCGACTTGACGCGGTTAATTAATTCGAACACACGGCGAAATGTCTAAATTATGATTTTTAATATTATTGTGTTTAATACTACCAGCCGGGACATTAATAAATCGTTATTCACAATATTTTCGCTGGGCATAATAATAATATTACGTGGTTTACAATACATAATAATATATAAGTATTGCCAACTCGGTAAAATTTCCAGACACAAGCGAAATATGTAATGATAATATTATGAAATTGGACTTGTACACTTATCATTGAGCACACTTAATGTTTTCACGTGGAGCTAAGAGCATAATAACATTATGTCTTAGAGTCATTTTTTTTTTTTTTTTTTTGAAAATATATTTATGGATACTACCGAAAAAAGAAAGCAATTTTCTATATAACTCGCTCTAATTTATTCATACAAATAATGGTTTCTCGACATTTTTTTAATATAAAAGCTTAGAATTAAAAAAAAATCCGGACACATTTCGCACGATGGGTGTTTTTTTTTCACATTTTCAAAATTTTCTTGCATCAAAATCTTTCTTATATGATTTTTTATCTATGTTTAAATTTTCATATAGTTCGGATCAAAAAACGATGGTTTTCGAATCGTTTTTGTCAAATTTTGGGTAGTTTTTTCAAAAAAAAAAAAAAAAAAAATGTTGAATTGAGAAATTCAAAAAATAGCCTCTCTTAAGTACAATTTAGAGGCAAATCTGGTTTCAAAAAGTTACTTATCGAAACTTTTGG